>JAJJWW010013785.1:0-55829 GCA_023531295.1 Papaver armeniacum | reverse complement strand
TAGGGTGTCAATGGGTCCGGGTCCTCCCGGGTATCACTAGACCCGAACCCGGACCCTACTTCTAAAGACCGGGTCCGGTTCCTAACAGTTACGGGTCCGGTTTCTAAATATATGGACCCAAAACCGGACCCGTTTAAATACCCGGGTACCCATCGGGTCCGGGTTCCTATTGGGTACAGTAAAACTTCAATAAATTAATCCGCGATAAATTAATAACTTCGCTAAAATAATATTTTTTGCCAGTCCCGACTTGCGCCAGTGTATTAAATTAATAACCTCGCTAAATTTATAAGATAATAAAAAATTTAAGTATCCAATAGAGCCCAACTGAAATATAAATTAATAATCATTATAATAGCATTACATTACTGGTGCGTTACTAAAATTAGATTTCAATGTCGTTTGTTTCTTGTTCACATTTATGCAACATTGGACTTCATTTATGATTTCTTTGTAGTCCCTTGAGGAGTTCAGGAGTGCCTTTTTGAAATTGTAGGAGGAAATCATTTAGCTTTACTATTGATAAGATTGCTTCTTTACGAGAAACTGGATTCACTTAAGATGTATTCCGATGCATGCTTAATTGTATTTGATATCGTTCCTTGACATACTTTTATGTTAAACTTTTCAAGAAGTCATTTTTGTATTTCTCTTTCAGTCAAATTCGGATTGGAATGACTATACTCACACAATGCTTTTCGAATCTCGTTTGTCATCGTGGATTTTTTGACACCTTTGAGATGAGCAGTATGAGCTATTGTTACACTCTTCTTTTGTGTTGTTTTTTGTTTATTTTAACATCAAAAGATATATAAATTTATGCACATAATATATGCAACATACTATACTATACTATATTATATTATACCAAAAGATTATTACATATCAATTTGAATTGAAAATAATATCTCAAGATTTTTGTTATTATGGGAAACCATTAAGTTTAACTTAAATATTTTCCTTTATTTTATTTTTGACACTTAAATTTAGAATTTTTCGATAATTTAATAACTTATTAATTTATCGATAAATTAATACTTCGCTAAATTGATAGAATTTGTCAGTCCCAACATTATTAATTTATTGAAGTTTTACTGTATTAAGAAAACTATACAAAAAACCTCAAAAACTTAACATCTTTTCCTTTTTGTTTGGATCTAAATTATTTTTATAAAAAATTAAAAATTATTATTATTTCTCTATTAATGTACTAAATAAAGATTAAGTGTAAGGAAAAAAATGAAAAAATGAAAAAAAAATCAAAGCGAAAACGAACAAAATACACGTAATTTTACTAAAAACATGAGTAAAAGAATAAATAAATCGGCACTAACCAATTATTCTGCTTGGACCCGTTATATTCGTCCAATCGGGTAATTACCCGGGTCCTAAGTTGTTAATGGGTCCATTTTGGGATCTTAACCGGGCCCGAATCTCACGGGGCCAGTTCCGGGTAATGGGTACCCATTGACAACCCTAAATTTAGATAAAAATAAAAATTGAAGCATCAAAGATCAAAAAATCCTTTAATTTTCATTTGTTTTTTCTACAAAGATCAAAAATCCTGAACCTTATTCTGGTGAGCACTTCACATCCCAACAACTCTATTACCGGTAAAGGAAAGTAGGAGATTTTCCCCGCTGTCTTGATGATTTAGGTCAGTCTTCTCTATGGTTACCCGTTACACTTCAACAGCTTTGTTGACTAAATATTGTCGTATCGTAGTCTTGAAGTCTTCTTCTAGAGTACTTTGACTTTACCCGACATCAAGATAGCTATGTGGACGTTAAAAAAATGGAGAAAAAAGTCCCATCTTCGGACCCACACTTTTATGTGGAGAAAAGTGAAGAAGTCAACTGGTTGAATCATTTGGGTTTGAGTCCATGGTTCACCGGTAGGATGCGTTGGAGTGTTAGCAAGTACTATGTACTAGTATTTGTTAATCCCATCCGTAGTAAAAAGAACTTACTCCCTCCGTTACTTTTAATAAAGCTGGTTTTGGTTTTTGAGAAAATTAGCGAAATTAAGAAAACTAATGGGTGAAAGTGGTCTCATGACACTTGTCAATAAAAGAAGTGAATTGAAAAATGGTACACACTTGTCGTAAGTAAAGGAAATGGCCCACATGACACTGTCATCAAAGAAGTTAAGAGAAAAAGTGAAGTGGTCCTAAAAACAAAAGTAACATTTGACTTTCCCAATTAGGAAACCAGCCTATTTTTTTGTAACATTTATTTATAGAAACCAGCCTATTAAAAAGTAACGGAGGGAGTACATTTTATAACCTTCTCAAATGTGAGTAGTGAAAAATACTATAACCCCCTTCTATATGGGTTCAACATATAGAAGCCCCACTAAATGGATCATACATTGTCAACTCCATACTTTCAGAAAATGATATTACTAGGCCCAAAATATCAAATTTTCTTCAGATCTGGCCCATAATTAATTATTACGAATTTTAATAATGACAACACTACCCTTTAGTATATATACAAGAGGAATACAGAAGATATTTTTCATTTCTCTATTCTCTTTCTCTCTCTTCTCCGTTCTCTCTCTCTCTCTCGGCTCTGGCGGAAACCCTAGAAAGCTTTTTCATCGTCTCCAAATTTAACCGATCTTCAATTTTTTCATTCATTTCATCTCCTTAATCTCATATTTCGAAATTATTCATCGATTTCTCATCGGTTTAAGCTCGGATTCATTGTATTAAATTCATTTCGTAATCCAAACCCATAAAAATTTAGTGAAAATGTCTGTTAAATGAACTCATAATGCGATTTCAAATATTCTTTGTGGCGATACAAACTTAAAACCTCTAGTTCAAGTATTTAGATATAAAATCTGTTTGGTAATATCACAAGATCGGCTTTGATTATGACTCTGATTTGAATCATTATGCTTTTGTGTTAAAAACTCGGTTGAATGAGAAATTATTCAATGGCGATATTCGTAAAGGGATCTGTGATTCAATTGATTGATTACATGTGTCATACTATTCAATCGAAGTAAGTTTCTCCGAATTTCGATCTTAGTTTAGGTTTAGTTTCAATTTTTTGGTATTACGAATCTTTGAAATGATTCTCGGTTAGATAATTAGTAGGTTTAATCCGATATTGGTCTTACTTAAACTAGAAATTACACTGTGTTATTGTGTTTACAGAAGGTATGAACACTTTGTTTCTTCTCTTACAGGAGAGGATGCTTTACAAATGTTTTTAAGGGATGAACAGTTGAATAGTGATTTTGCAAGTAAAGCTTCTGACACTATTTGAAGAATAGATGAATTGAAATTCATTGGTCTTGAAGATAATTGATGAAAATTCTCAACAAATGCAATTTAAGGTATGCACACAAGACCCGACTTAATTTGTTATTTTGTTAAGTATCAGTGGTTTATTCAATTAAAACTTGTATCATCTATGTCTTGGAGGAACAATTGCCTAGCGTCTCTTTTTGATTTTTATGTGGTGAGAACTATCCTTTAGTTCTCTATCTAATGATTAACTTTATCTGGTGTAGATAAATTTGTCATATTGTTCTGTAACTGATGTCGGCCTCTTAGCACTAGCTAGTATCAGCTGCTTACATGTTGTGACTATATTACACTGGACTGCTTGACTGCGAATGGCTTGATAGATGCCTTGGTGTCATGTAGGGGACTCAGAAAAGTGAAACTCCATACATACTTTAAATCCTCACTCTCTCAACCTTTTATCGAACATATTGAATCTCGTGGTTGCTCGTTCCAATGGAAAGATAAACTATTCCAGGAACATCTTTGATATGGATTTGTTTATGCCTCTTTGTTTTTGATTTTCCAACTACACATTGTCCTTATAATCTACGGTCAACCTTGTATACTAAAATGTATGCTTGATGTGGTGTTAATTGCAGCAGAATTGATGCAAGGAGTTGAAGCAACAATTAGAAGTCACCTTATAGATGTACCATATTCTAGTAGAATCACAAGATCATTGTAGAGTCACCAAGCCTGAGAACGTGCAACTATCATGGATGGAAGGTAATAAAGAAGGGTACATGCTAGTAGTTTACGGGTCAAATAAATTTGGGTGGTGGATGAAAATAAAGGGTTTGATATTATCTCATACTCAATATTTTCAAACCTAAGTAGGAAGTGGTTTCTTCTATGAAATACTATACGTGCCAAGTATACAAGCCATAATACTGATGCGTAACTGTGGCTTACACATGTCATATGCATGTGTAACTGCCTATTACACATGCCTATGACATATGTAACTGCGACTTACACATGATATATGAATGTGTAACTGCCGATTACATGTAGTACATGGTAAGATGACTCCTCTTCACTCCCCGACTTGTTTGGTTCATCCATTGATCTGAACTTTAATAGGCTTCATGATATTTGCAGGCTGGTATAAGCTTCAACTAGATCCCACCAGTAGATGAAGTGAGGAAACTTTGTCTTGCCTGTCAAAGCATGCCAAGGGTGAGAGAGTACTCTTTCACTATAACGGCCATGGAGTTCCAAAACCAATCGCCAATGGTGAAATCTGTCTTTTTAATAAGGTCCATATCTGTCCGATGCATTTCAATTCTCTCTCTTTATTAGAGTATTGGCTTGTTACTGTTTCATGTCTCCTTTCGTAAGGTTCTAATCATAACATATATACACAAACTGCTTGTAGAGCTACACCTAGTACATTCCTTTACCAATTAGCGACTTGGATTCCTGGCTGAAGACACCCTCTATTTATGTGTTCGACTGCTCAGCTGCAAAAATGATCGTCAATGCGTTTATAGAGGTTAGCAACATGGTGAAAGTTATATCAAATGTTATGTGTACTAAAAAAGATGTGTTTGTAGCTAAACAATATTCCTTTCTCTTAATTAGCGTCAAGATTGGAACTATTCTAGTTCCTCCTCCCTGGGAGTTCAAAAGATTGTATTCTATCAAGTGGCCTGTGAAGCACATGAAACTCTTCCTCGTAGTGCCGAGTTTCGCTCTGATGTGTTCACTTCCCGCTAACAACGCCAATCAAAATGGCATTAAGATGGTACTTTTTATTTCATTCTGATTTCATTTTTTTGAATCATATTATTTTTGGCTTCTATTTCCTAGGCCCATTTTCTTAATGCCGTGTTTTTCGTTTTAATGTTTTTCTCTTCTTTACATCGGGTTTTCTTATATATGAGATCCCATGGGTTGAAACTGAAGCTGGATACGTTGATGAGTCAACTGGAGTGGTCACTGACAAGGACAAAGCTGCTGCTCATTTCAAGGTTTGATATTATCTCATATTCAATATTTTCAAACCTAAGTTCCTTTTGAGTTTTGAAGTTGAAAAATACATGGATGTGTAACTGCGGCATACACATCTATATGGATGTGTAACTGATGATTACACATGCATATTGTATGTGTAACTGCCGCATACACATGCCATATGCATGTGTAACTATTGTATACACATCTATTTTTGTAACCGTTTTATCTCAATTTCGTTTTTTTTTGGTCAAAACTGTAGAAGAGAGGAAGAAATGGCTTTCTGCAGGGTTCGTTGGTATGGCTGTGTGCTGAAGATACAAAAATGGAGTTGGTGGTTCTGGTGGTGCTCAGGTGGTCTTATAGCTGAATGCAGAAGGCTGGTGCTGCTGGTTTACAGCTGCATTTACAGGGATTGCGAATTTTAGATGAATGTTAGGCTTGAGTGAATGAATGGCAGAGTTGAGCTGTAACTGCAGTTGAGGTGAAGCTAAAATGATTGTTGTGTCTAGCTAATTTCTTGTGATACTTGTGGTATGGAGGCAAGAATGGATGTATATGTTTGCAATTAAATGACTTAATTGAATACTTACGTAGATGTTGGTTGCAAATGAGTTGGAGCTGAAATGGCTTGATTGAATTACCTGAAGTAGATGTTTGACTGAATTATATTCTGCAAAGCTATTGTACTCAGTCACTCATAAACAGTGGTTGTATGTGGAAATCATCAAACTGTTTTGTGCCAACCAACTGGAGGTAAAGGAAGACTTACTGAGGCAAGCTCTCTTTTAAACTCCTTATGTTTACATCACTATTTGTTTAAAACTTTCCATAGAGTTTTAGGAAAATTCATGAACCTTTTGTTGGTAGGAAACCAACCTTTTGATGAAATTGTGTTGCAATTAACATGTGTATCTACTAGTTACACATGCAAAAAAGCATGTGTATTTTTTAGTTATAGATGCATTATGATGTGTAATTTCTCAAATTACACTTGCATTTTGACGTGTAATTGCTGATTACACATTCATTTAAGTATGTGTATCTTCTGATTACACTTCCTTAAATGATTCTGCTCTGGTCGCCGATAATTGATGATTACACATGCATTTAAGTACGTGTATCTGTTGATTACATTCCTCCATAACGTAACTTCTGGAGTCCACATTATAGTCGACCTTTACACGAATAAAGGGATGTTTAGAGTTGCGACTCCGTTTTAACTTCTTCCGAATGTAGGTTTTAGCAATGTTCCCCGTAATAAAAAAGTATATTTGTTTTTAGATCTTTGTGAAAATTCTTATCTGCATATGTTGATCTCGTGTATGAGGCTCTTGAGTTATGTGATGGTGACAATAGAAAATATCTTGGAAAAGGTGTTAGAAGAGTCATTAAAAATATCAACGGGAAGGTGTCTGAAGCTCTAGTTGGAATGGATCCAACACCGCAGTCCCAAATTGACCAGGCTATGATAGACTTGGACAAGACTGAATATAAGGTATGAGAGTTTACTTTGTACTTGGGTATCTTTTACATCAAAAGATTTTGATATTTAAGTAGTGGGCTAAAAACTTGATTTGTGACTTGCATCCACATAGAGGACTGCTAGCGAAGGTAAATGTATTTTGCGTCATACAACTCAATTAAGTGCGCCAACCGAGACCTAGCTTCGTTATGTTCAATACACAAACTCTAAACCGTAGTGGTATATGGAATAGGTCAAAAACTATGTTGGTGGATTGTATGTGTAACCTATAGTTACACTATTCAGCTTGGATGTGTAACTACTAGTTACACATGCTAATTGACGTAGAACACACATGCTAATTGGATGTGTAAAAATTTGACTGGACCGAAATAATGCGTAGTTTTATTTCTTGGCTGGTTTTATTTGTGTGTTGATGTTGGAATGATGGTTAGTTTTGGAGTATTTACTTATTAATTAAGACTGACTAAAGCAGATTATTTGCATTAGCCTGTTCCTGAAGTACATACCTAGGAACTAGTTTCCTTCATCAAGTACCAAAAGCATTTGACAGCTAATTTTTTGGGGGAAGCTACCATATTTTTTTGCATTAGCTTGTATGTATGTTTATTTAAGCTTATAAGAACTGATTGCTTGTTGTGATATTTCAGGTTTCCGATAACTTCATAAAAGCTAATTGGTATTGGTCTTGGTCTTGCTGGAATTAGAGTTGACCCTGAATACACAAGTCAGATGCATGTGTAACTCTCAATTACACTAGATAGATGCATATGTAACTTTCAATTGCACTAGAAAGATGCGTGTGTAACTTCTAGTTACACATGCTAAGAAATTATTGTAAATAATTCTTAAAGTAATACATGTATTTTTTTATGTATTTTTTTTTTAATGTTGTCTATTTTTTTGATGTGTAACTTCTCATTACACATGCCATATGGATGTGTAACCTTTGGATACACATGTTATATGCATGTGTAACTTCTTCTTACACATGTGTAACCCTTTCATGCCATACCCATGTGTAACTTCTGGATACACATGCTCGTTGCATGTGTAACTTCGTTACACATCTATATATTATTGGTGGGAGGCGGTGGTGGCCCCCGGCGACGGAGGTGGTGGTTTCCGGTGGTGGTGGTTTCTGCTGCTGATGGTGGTCACCGGCGGAGGTGGTTGGCGGTGGTGGTTGGTGGTGGCGGTAGTCGGAGGTGGTGGTTTCGGCGGTGGTGGTCGGAGGCGATGGTGGTCGCCGACGGAGGTGTTTGTTGGAGGTGGTGGTTGGTGGCGGCGGTCGTCGGAGGTGGTGGTTGGTGGTGGCGGTCGTCGGAGGTGGTGGTTGGTGGAGGTGGCGGTCGTTAAAGATGGTCATGACATCTTGTTTGCTATATTTTAATATTTTGGGCTTAAATTTAAATTTTATTTTATTTGGGGCTTGAAAATATATAAAAGGGTATGGTTGTCTTTTAATAACTCTGGGGCCTAGATTTAAACTTCTTTTAACTAGGGGCCTCATATTATGGGTTATCCATGGGTTGGGCCTTAGCCTAATTTCCCCATGTGAGTATCTAAAACCCACTTAAAAATTGAAACCCTAGACAGACTGCTGCCGCCATAACCCACAGGCATTACCTTTGGTTAATCGTTCATACGATAAATGATTTAATCCCAGCATAAAGTTATTTTCACCGGTGAAAAATCAAAATATTATGATCATAATAATTTATAGTTTGTGAATGAGAACGAATGAACCAAACATTTCTTTTTTTTTTGATCGGTCAAATAGAAATTTCATTGAAGGAGGCACTTAAGTGGGGTACCTTAACCCAATGATTACAACCGAACAAAAAAGGGAAACCGAAAGGGGATTTGGCTACCCAAAAAGAAAACACAAATTTTTTATGGAGGTCGGTATAATGAATCCCATAAAGAGATCACCGTATTTGCCGTAAGACCTAACATTTTTGTATTCGATTCCGCCCAAAAGAATGCTTGTAATTTGATATCTCTATGAGGCTTGCCAAAGTTTTCTTTTTGTTATCGAAGGTTCTTGCATTTCGCTCTTTCCAAATACACCACCATATAGCAACCTAGATGTTATTCCATATTCGACTAAGTCTTTCATCTCCCAATCAAACTTCCAATCCTTCATAGATGTAATGATATTAGGGTCATATGACCATCCAAAGTGGCACCCTTCAACAAAGTAATCCCATATTCTCCGAATTCTCCAACAACCATAAAACAAGTGCGAGCTCGACTCATCGTCTTCTTCACAAAAACGACATACACAAGAAACATCCATACCACTTCTTAAAAGTTTATCCGCCGTCATTATCCGATCATGAGAAAGGAGCCAAAGAAAGAAATTGATTTTGTGAGGGTACTCATTAATCCAAACAACATTGATTGGATAATCCGGCTAATCTTGATCGCGATTGTCTTTAGCTCCATCATTAACCGTATATTGAACATGATCACTACCAACCCAAATTCGGGTATCCATAACCCCTTATTGAATAGAGATTGAGGAAAGAAGATTTAATATAGATACCACTTCAGTAGTAATGGTTTGAGAGTATCTTTGCCTAGACATAAACGCCCACCTTACACCACCTTCCCTAAGTTCATACATACTAGCCACCACAAACTCCTTGGTCCTCGAAGCTTCATAAGCCAAAGGATACATATCACACAATATTCCTTCACCAAGCCAAGAATCTTCCCAAAATCTAGTTTCCTTACCCTCTCCAATCTTGAATCTAATACTTTATTGAAATCTTCAAGCTCTTTATAGATATTGAACCACAAGCTACCACCTTTCGTTCCTTTGGGTTGGAGAGTTTCCCAACCGGTAAATGTTTCGCCAAATTTTTCAACTATGATTTTCCTCCACAACGCATTTTTCTCTACACCAAAACGCCACCACCATTTTTTTAGCAAAGCCGAGTTCACTTGCTTAGTTTTTCTTATATCAAGACCACCTTTTTCTTTTGGTTTTGAAGACAATTTCCAACCAATATTGTGAATTCTTTTCTTATTTTCATCATCCCATAAGAAATTTCTCACAACTCTATCAATTTTTTTAGTTATGGAGCAAGGAGCAAGAAAAAGAGAGAGATAATAAATGGGTAAACTAGCTAAAACGCTTTTGATGAGAGTTAGCTTACCTCCTCTTGCTATTGTTTTTCCATTCCAAGAAGTAACTCTTTTCCACAAACTTCAAATGTTTTTTCCCATTTTTGAGTGCCCCCAACCTTGTCTCCCAAAGGAAGACCAAGATATACGCTAGGAAAACTTGCATACTTGTATCCTAGCAAGTTAGCAGAATTTTCAACTTCTTCCTCGACCGCGACCCCAAATAAGCTACTTTTAGAGAAATTTATCTTCAAACCCGAAGTTAACTCGAAACAAAGAAGAAGGTAACGAAGGGCATCGACTTGTTCTCTCTTATCATCAAGAAAGATGATGGTATCATCGGAAAATTACAAGTGATTTATTTTGTTCCCCTCCTTGACCGAAAACCGAGATTTGATCAAGTTCTTGTGCTTTGCTCAATATACAACTTAAGACTTCACCAACAATAGTAAAAACAAAAGGAGAGAGAGGGTCTCCTTGACGAAGTCCCTTTTCACTACCGAAATAACCGAAAGACGATCCATTAACAAGAACCGAGAACTTTGAGAATGTTAAACAATTTCTAATCCAAGCCCTCCAAACACCACCAAACCTCATTTTGAAAAAAACTTCATTTAAAAATTCCAATTCACATTATCAAACGCCTTTTCAAAATCAAGTTTGCAAACCAACCCCAATTTTTTTTTGACGAAGTCTAGAATCCACACATTCGTTTGCTATCAATACTCCATCAAGAATTTGTCTTCCTTTAATAAAACTAGATTGAGTTGTTGAGATTAGAGTAGGAAGGTATACCTTTAAACGCTTCGCCAAAACCTTTGAAATGATTTTTTACACACTCCCAATAAGACTAATAGGCCGAAAGTCTTTTAATTCCTCTACACCCATTAGGGATAAGCACAATAAAATTGTTTTTCAATGACGAATGAAGAATATTGTGGTCATGAAATTCTTCGAAAACCTTCATCAAATCTTCTTTTAGGAAATCCCAACAAACAATAAAGAACTTCATAGGAAACCCATCCGGACCCGAGCTCGATCAATACCCAAATCTTTAATTGCGTTCTTAACTTCTTCTTCGCTTAAAAGGTCTCTCCAACCAAATACTTGCATTCTCACAATATTATTTAGACACATATTTTTGATTCTAGGACGGTTGTTTGAAATTTCTTTAAACGCCAATTAAAAATGATTTGCAATCCCCATCTTGATTTCTTCCTTGTTCCCGGTCCAACGTCCATTGATACGAAGGTTATTGATGTTGTTAAAATCTCTATGACCTTTCACCACTCGATGAAAATGTTTGGTGTTCCGATCGCCATCCCTAAAATATCTAATTCTTGACTTTTGTCTCAACATTATGTTTTGTCAACGATGCGCTACCTCGAAATCCACTTTAGCCGTCACAAACATATCTTCTTCAACTTCGGTAAGACCCCTTTCATCATCTAGATCATCCAATTCTTTCAACTTGGTAAGAGCCGTGCCTAAAGCCCTATCAATGCTACCAAATACATCTCTATTCCACATTTTCAATTTCTCTTTTAAGGCGTTCAACTTCTTTGCAAAACATTCACCCACCGTACCTACAAAATAGAATGACTCCCACTATTCTTGCATTAAAGAGATTATGTTGGTACCTTCAAGCCAAGCTAATTGAAATCGAAAATGGCATGCACCCCAATCCGAGTCCGATGAGCTTAACATAATCGGAAAGTGATCCGAAAAGGGTCTTGCGAGACGCTTGAAGATCATATTTGGAAAATGATCATCCCAACCCGGAGTGAAAAGGAAGCGGTCAATCTTGATCTTCTTATTTGGCGGTCTACTCCAAGTATACTTCGCTCCGGAAAAGGTAACTCCATAAGATCAAGTTTATTACATAGGTCATCGAAGAGTTTCATTGAGTTTGAAACCCTACGACAACCTCTTCTTTCTATCATGAATCTTATCTCGTTGAAGTCTCCACCGAAACACAAAGGAATCCCATCCCAATAGCCATGCAAAGTAGCTAGCTCCATACGAAATATTTTTTTCTCATTTGAAATGCAAGGACCATAAACACCAACTAAAACCCAACGAAAATTATCCTCTAAATTACGACAAGATACACTTAAAGTAAAAATACCTTCAAGAAAGTCTTCAACTTCAACCATATCCGAATTCCATATCAACAAAATTCCACCCGATCTTCCATATGGGTTTAAAGCAATCCACCTACATGGAGTTGCGCCCCAACATTGGCGTACAATATCATCGGAGCAAATACCAAGCTTCGTTTCTTGTATCACATCATAAGAATAGTGGGCTTCCACCGTTTCACAAGTGCCTTTAACTTGGAGCGCTTGTCCGGGTCTCCTAAACCATTCACATTCCAAGATATTAAATTAAATATTTAAAACTTTGACAACCCATTGAGAACAAAAGCCATAACAACAACCATTAATTTCCAACTCTAACACCCGATGCAATCTCGTCTTTAAATGCATTCGCTTGAGCAAGAATTGTAGATGACAAAAATTCATCTCCTTATTTGTGAACTCAATCCCTGAAAGTTACCACCGAATTTTTCATTTTTCGAACAATACATTGAGTTTCTCATGTAAACCTTTCGCCATTTTATAACGTCGTCATTATCATTATCAATTCGAGCATTTTTCTTACTATGACTTGTTTGCGATGCCGCATCTTCACCATCATCAGAAAGTTCTTTATGTAGTTTGTTTTTTTCATTCTCAACACATTTGAGCGTTGAATCAAGCCCCTTTCCCATCTCTAATTCCATTCTTCTTGGTTGATACTTCTCCATTTAAGGAGTCGAAGAGGTAGAAGCAAAAGAATCTTCTTTAGAAAGTTTAGTCTTCAGCTTTCTTCTTTAGACTTCTCAAAGATGTATGGCTCAGGGAAATGGAGCAAGAAGCATGACCACCAAAGGCCAAACCCTGGAGGTGCCGAAATGGAATCATTTTCATCTCAGTATCTTTACTTAAAATAAAAGTTTGCTTCTGGCCCAAAAAAGAAGGCCTAGGCTCATTCACAACTAAATTACTTGTTGTTGTCACGTGATTTTCTAACTCCTCCTCCGTAACGGCTTCAATATTTGAATTAAAGTACCCATGGACCGGGATAGATGGCAATATAATACTCGGAAATTCTGCAACTTGATCTGAATGTCTGACCCCTTGATTTAATGTTTGACCAATAAACTGATTATCATATTCCACCAGTGAACTGTTGCTACGTCGCTCATCATCTTCTTCCCTAACTCTAGTCCCTTGAATGTTCCTCCGGCGCCAAAATTGAGTACCGTCTTTATTAATGTAAATTGGTTTCATTTCTGAATTTGATGTCTCCAATACCTCACCAATCATTCGAATTTCTATCCAAATTTTTGTATGCACAAGACTCGTATCTTCACACCAAACACCATTGCTCAACGGACCATTCACTTTCACTCTAATCTCGTATAAATGCTACCATTGATGTTTCGGATAGACCTCCACCAATCCCCCAAACTTATCTCCAATAACCTTAAATGTAGAGTAATCCCATAAATTAAAAGGAACTCCATCTACTCCAATCCAAACTTGGTTGGTTTCCTTTTCTTAGGTTTGATAATTTCATTAATTTCTGCAAACCATGGGTACAGACGGATGTTAATATCTCCCACCTTCCACTGACCAATTTCTTGGCCCTATTGAACTCGATTTTGGTTTTTATGGTGAACACAGCTTTTGTAATCTTCAATTGGCTGCAAATCAAAACCAATACTCCATCCAAGTTTGTCCATTATCCATATCCCCACTTCTTTCCGATCAAAATCTTTTAAAGGCATTTCAACCACCATGGTTCTTTGCCAAAGAGAAGTTAAGTGTTGATCATAGATAGATTTGAACAGAGGTGAATGATTTTTAGGCGTTTTTGACAAAATTGCACATTTTGATTCGAACCGCACCAAGCATTAACATCGATTTAACCCATAAAATCTCATTCTCCTTCCTTGCTTTTGGCTTCAAAGTTTCATCCATCAAATCATCTAATAATAACCCTGAATCCCTCCACCCATCTCCATTTTTACCGGAAAATACATAGAGGATGGGAACTCTTTGTTGTGAGATACCGAACGTAAATAAACTCCCCATGTACATTCTCTTTGCGAATCGCCGACATCCAATCCTCATGTTCTCTGAAACTCCATTTGATGACCTTTCCGGCACCCCCATTTGCTTGTTCCTTTAGAACACGAGATAACCCCTTCCCAGCCTTGAAACTAAGCCAATAAAACTGCCTTCCAATCCCCAACCAGATTGCAAGATGAATAATATCTCTTGACCCTTTTTTCCCCATAGAACCACCTATAACCTTTCTTTCCACCTTGATTGATTTCCCTTGATTTAACCGAGAATCTGACCTTATTTTGCTGTTTTCTTCACCACCCCTAGTCGATACTCGGAACATGCCGAGCCAATCTTGATCTCCTTCTTGATTCCGTTGTAAAACCACCCTTATACACTGTTCTAATGAAATTAACCATTTTTCCGACGAAAAAGGCGACGGGAAAATTTTCTCTCTATCGTAACGTCTCCTCTCTCATACCGCCCTAAGCAACTTGGTATGTATACATTTATATGATGTGATCATTTAACTTTGGATCCAATTTTTACCTTTACCACTAATTTGGTTTTTGTATTTAGAGAAGACTAATTAACTATTCGTAAAGATGGGTCTATTGGTAGGCCTTGGGATGTGTATAAATTTAAGCCTACTTGTAATAAACCGCAAGTGCACGGCGTCTATCGGAGACGCGGCAAGTACGGGTCGATCCCACAAGGACTTGTAGTGCTTAAGATGATCTATGGCTTGCTAAACTG
Organism: Papaver armeniacum; assembly: GCA_023531295.1. Classification (NCBI taxonomy): domain Eukaryota; kingdom Viridiplantae; phylum Streptophyta; class Magnoliopsida; order Ranunculales; family Papaveraceae; genus Papaver; species Papaver armeniacum. Next base: position 41,080 of record JAJJWW010013785.1, on the reverse strand, counting down.
AATTCTAAGGAATGTAGCACAAATATTTTAGTGTGTCGAAGCGACTGAGTTGAGTGAATGAGTCTAAACTAAGGAAGAGAAATAAAATGTAACAAATTGGAAACATCAGGGTGATGAATTCACCCTAATTCTCATACTCGAGACAATGTAAGTCAAGCTATGATTTTGTGCCTTCATTTGAAGGTCTTGGCTAGATATTCATTAACTAGTTTTGCTACTCACCCCTAGTTTGAGTGGTCTTCTTACAGTACCACTCATCACAGGCTTTGGTTCAATGGCTAACTACTAATCTTAATCATGTTATAACACAACAACATCATACCAACACAGACGTGCTTCATATGAAAATCAGGGGTTTCCTCAAACACCCTGGGAAAGTAAATTAAAACATTACAAAGAAATAAAACTACAAATTAAACCTAAATTGAAGCACTGGCTAGCCCAGGCATGAACTATCACACACACAACTCCCTTCAATTTATACATGCAAAGAACCCCAAACCCTAATTCCCAAAATCGAAATAAAATAGAAAATAAATTGCAAACACTCTCACCCATACTCTGAATCGTGTTCTCCCTTGCTTGTGCGGCTCTCAGACCTCTGAATTGACCATGCATAGGGTTTGGTGAAAAACCCTAGCTTCAATCGTCTCAATCTTAGCTTCTAGGTTATGGTGGAAGCTATGGATGGAGAAGGTTGATGCTAGGATGGCGGAGCAGGTAGCTGGGGTGATGGTATTGACAGGAGATAGGGTGGTGGTGGAAGCGACTCTGTCAGGGAGAGGGAAGGAGGTGGCGGAATGGGTTCTGCAGAAGGGAAGAAGAAAGAGAAGATGAAGATGAAGTGAGGTGTAGTCGATGGGGTATATGTATAGGTCGTTTCGTTGTGAGGCAGCGACAGCAAGAATTGATGGAAACGTAGGAGCGAGAGTTGGATTTGGCTGGGGACGATCTGAACGACTGAGGGAGATTCAAGCTAATTTGGTGTGGAGCGGGAGCATCGAGTAATGATATGCAAGGTTGAGCGACCGTAGGATGTAGCTGAGGGAGATCTCAACGGTCAGAAATGACGGGCTTGGATCCGGGTCGTGGGTCGGAGACGGATAGCTCGAGCCCATGTCTTGTAGATGAGTTGCTACTTGTTGGGTTGCAAATTCTTGTATGGGCTTTGGCTTTCCTCCATAGACGCTTGACTCCAACCTTGCTCCTTTGGCTCCTTAGTTTCTCCGAGCTTTATTTATTACCTAAAAACACAAAATTAATTAATACAAATATTTATTCTTGAAAACAAAGAAAACACGAGAACTGGGATAATATCCGATTTCTAAGCGCAAAAGATGAGTAAAATGCCAATAAAAAAGGTGTATAAATATGCACTATTTGGCACTCATCAAATACCCCCAAACCTGAATTTTACTTGTCCTCAAGTGAAACCCCTAACTATACCCCGTCGCAGTTTCTCGAATGCATTTAGCGTATGCACTAAGCCTTTAAACCCCTAGGTGTCCCTAGTGGACGAGTTGTAGTCTCGTGAGGGTTTACCAGAGGTGTACCCACAAAACCTTCTCCAACTTCGAGTGTAAAAGAGTCTCAAGCATCCAAGGAGCTATGAGGACATAGAGTTTCTGCATGCTAGTAACAGAAGTTGGAACTACCAAAGAACGCATTCTCATCCTTAAGTGCTGAGCGAGAAGTAACCATACCATATGAAAGAATTCGGATTCGATTGTGATCATAAGTCTCAACTTATGCCTCACCATTAGGGTTTTATGATAATTGCACTCAAAAAGATCGCTTTTTAGTCTCTCATGTGTGCAGCGGAATAAAGAGAGAAATCCTGCACATGTTGTAGGTAAGAAGGATAACCTTCCGAAATAAAATCTGAGACTCCACGAAGTGTGGACAAAAGAATCTTTTTCGATGATCTCTAAGAAAGGAAATCAACCATTAGCAAGGGTGGGAGTACTCACTTACCTTCTCACCCGATCGGCAATTAATATCACTCTCTCATATGAACCATAGAAACGTCTTCAATCTTCGGTCTTCGGTCTTCACTTGTTGATGATGAACTTCTAAACTTCACAAAACTTGACAAATTTTAATTTTTCTACACAAATTCCTTGTTGTTTGGATTTTTCTTCTTGAACTCTCTTTACCATGGTGGTAGCATAAATAAACTACAATTTTTTTTTTTTAGTTTACAAAAAGTGAAAATAAAAATACAAATAATGAAACAACTAACTCCATGGACAAAGGACTTTATCACTCAATTTTTCCACAACTTGTATTGTCTTGATTTTATAAATTTCATTAATTCTCATCCTATTTTTCTTTTCTTTGTTGCACATAAACCTTGGACTATATCAATTTTTCTTTCAATATTCTGATGATGCTCCGTTTGTTGACGATGATGTGTTTCTATGGGTCTTGCTGATTGAGAGAGAGAGTGATGCTAACTGCAAATCGATATTTAGAAGGAGTTTTCATCTTTAGACGTCACCCTCATGATTGACAAAAACTAGCACTCAAGAGATCAAAAGTAGTGCTGAAATTGGTGCGAGTTGGGTAGCTCACCATTCCTACCCGGAATTGACGTACGGTGACACACACTCTAACAGCTTTTCTAGAAAGTTGCAAAAAATTGAAGGTTGGTGCCTCACTTGATGTAAAATGGGTAGTCTCCACTATGGGTGATCACAATTCTACTACCGAATATCTAAACAAAGACCTAATTCGCCCTCCGGTATGGTTAAATCCAACTTTAACGCTCTAATCAACTAAGGAACCCGATTGTGTTCTCCCAGGTACTTCTAACTTCGTTATTTCGGTCGTAAAAATTCTCTATGTAAACATAGCTAGAAGCATGCTAGTGACTCTAAAATCTCTAAAAGTTGGAGGTTTTTATTTACAAAAAGAGTTTTCAATTTTTTTTTTTTTTTTTTTTTTTTTTTTTTTTTTTAGTACATGAAATGAAAATAATAATAATACAACACACACAATATTTTTTTTTTATTTTTTTTTTTGAAAATAAAAGATTAAAAAGACTAAAAACTCTATATGCAAAAATATGCAAATGCACCCCCAAACCTAAATCAAACATTGTCCTCAATGTGTCGACAGATGGAAAAAATTTAAATAGTTACATACCATGAGAACTATGCTGATAAGAGAAAAGGGAAGAGATTACCGGATGTCGGCGGGAGCAAGGTTGGAGCTTCATTAGTCAAGGCTAGAATCCAACATTCTCGACGGAGATCATATCGGATTAGCACAATATATGCACAAGAAGACTCAACCGATTCAAGAAAAGAAAAATTTAACAAGTCCTCTGGATTATATACAATGAAAATTCACCATAAACCAACAGTCTAAAGAATTGAGGGTCAACCCAAAAGAAAATATGTACAAACATTAACAGCCTTACACAAATATAATATGAGAGTGCAAGTAAGACTGTATATGGGAATGAGTTTCCCCCAAACCTAAACTTGTGAACAGGTGCGGTTTTGAGCACAAAATCTTGCAATTTTAAAGGTACATCATGCAAAAGGTCTAACTCAAAATGATTTTTGCTAAGAATAGGCAGACATACACATTCCAACTGTGGTTCCTTAAAAGTGTTATACTTTGATGAAAAATAGTCCAAGAGGACTTGGGAGGCACAAAGTTCTAGGCCTAAACTGGGAACTCTCAGAAAAGTTGGTTTAAGATTTTTGTGACAAACTACACCTAGGTTTGGTGGAGGAGTTTCAATTTGTGACTTAGGAGAGAAAGTAGGTACATCTAAGTTGTTTTCATGTATAAGATCATTTGCACCATTACACACTTTCCTAAAGTCAGACACGGGTAAATCATGCTCACCGAAGATAGAACAATTCATCAATCACCATGTCATGATCATCAAAAGCGAGGCAACATATTGTGATATGGGAAGGGAATCAGACACAAAAATAATATCATGATCCAAAAGAACATTAGTGTCAACAGAAGATTCATCCTTTCCTAAGTCACAAACAAGTTGTGAAGCATGCTCACATTCACTGAAGAATTTCACAAAACCAAGCTCAGAGTTAATATCACATGTATGAATATTAGAAGAGGCATCATTCATAGGGTTCACGTAAGAGACGCCTAACGTCTCTGAACCAAAAGATTCTACTATATTTTCATAATACACATGCTCTTCTAACATATAATATTCATCATCATCATCATAGAAAAATGCGTTTCCCTATTCAAAATTGTAGCATTTCTAGTGTACTCATTGACCTCTAGATTAGGTTCATATTCAGTGTTAATTGCATGAGTAGGAGTAGAAACACTATTTTCAAAATTATCAGAGATAACAAACATCCTATCATAAGTTTCCTTCCAATCTTCATTTTGTAACTCAATTAGGTTCCTTTGAAGAATCATAGTGAGTTGTTCTATTGAAGGCGAGTCTTCACTAGTGGGTATGCATTCCTCATATGGATATTCATTGTATGGTTGAGCATGAGGTTCACTAGGGAAGGGAAATTCAGATATGTTGCTATATGGATGGTCATGTATTGCATTCAGTTCAAGCCTAGCATTTTGCTCCATGAGCATTTCCATTAGTGATTGTAAACAAGGAGTCGGGGGAGTATAAAATTGTTCATCTCCCCACTGTGGTGACTGATACATGTGCTCATGATGGTTAGGGTATGTGAATTCAGGGCCCTGAGAAGGCTCATAATAATCCCTAAAATCACTATGGTATGTGAGGAGTTCATCCTGTGAAGCGTGCCCGTAAGCAAGCTCTCTAATGGATTTGTTTGTGTCCCCCTATCGAGACCAAAATCCCGACATGATCTCTAACTAGCACTAGGCTTGTTGCAAAGATTGGTTTTTTTTTTAACCCGTTCTCTAATGACCTCGGGCATACATTAGAAAAACAAAATAAAAGAAGAAAAATCCTAAACGGAAGGGAAGTTCTATGCAATTGCAAACAAGGCTGACTCCACCACAAAACCTCCACGATTTCTAGCAAACAAAAAGCATGATGGCTCCACTTAGATTGTTTTCTAGACCAGCCTTCTAATCCTTCGAAAGGGAATTGTTACAATGGAGCAAACCCCTCTGGAATTAATCTGAGTTTAAGTAAATTGAATAGAGGCGAGGGAAGCTGCAGGAGCTTTGATACCCAAGGCCTCACCGTATTACAAGGCGGCGCAGTCACGCATTCAATTTACTTAAACCATCATGAACTTGGAAGTATGCTTAAAGAGTAACCAATATTTTTCGAACGACTTTCCTACTAAGCTTGTTACCTTATAGGTCTCGTTCTATTCCAAATTTTAAAGCTTAGGTTCACGTTAGGTATCGTTTTCCTAAGGCGGGCAAGAAGAGAACGGTGATGAAATCCGAACTCTTATCTTGTATGGCCAGTCCTTGCCCTTTACTAGGAAAATAAAACAGCCGTATTCAAGTCCTCGACATATATGCAAACGAAGGAATACAGTAACTCGCTAACAGGGGATTCACGAGTGCTTCGACAAACTTACCTCCCATACCAGACGGGGGATGAACCGTTGTTGTCGACTCGGGCCACGACTCCTATGTCATGAACGAACCCGAGGGGCCGAGGTGATATTGTAATCACCGTCCTTCTCTGCAAACAGTTTGATACTTAATACGACCCTTCCGTATGGTTTTTAAAAATAAAATAAAAGAATGTCCAGTGTCCAAGTCCAAAAAGATAAAATGCAAAAGAAATAGAAAATTACAAGAATAGAGAAATCCTAATACAATCTAAAAATAAATAAATAAAATAAACTCTCTTTTTTTTTTTTTTTTTTTTTTTAAATCTTCTTCTTTCGCTCCTTTAGCTTCGCCTTTTACTCCAAGTCTTTTAAATATTCACCAAAAGCTTTGGCAAATTTTTTTTCGCTCCGAATTCCAAATTCTGTAAGAAAAGACTAAAACGTAAAGAAGAACAAATAAATTTTCTACAGTTTATTTATTTATTTATTTTTTTTTAGCAAAAATGAAAACCGATTCAACTCGGTAAATCGCTGAGTTAGGATTGACTCAGCGATTCAGGGAGTCAACTCAACTCGGCCGGTTCAACTCAGTGAACAAGAACTTGGTTCACTCACTCAGCTCTCCGCTCGACTTTTACTCATTTGAGTCAAAGTTTTCTATTCAAATTTCACTCAGCTCTCCACTCACTCACTTTGCTCGACCGATCTCACTCAAAGTTTCAGCAATCTCGGCTCAAATGCTGTGATTTTTAGTGGTTATTAACTGGTAGAGCTAGACTCAGCTCTAATTAGCCAAAAAAAATTTACCAACCTCACATAGATCTCTCCCAAAACTATCAACAATTCTCTCCATAACCGTCAGCAAAACTCTCAACCAACTCTCCAAGTAATGCGGGACAAAGATAGGGTAGATTTAGAGTATGGCTAGGCTAACGAGATCAAAAGAATCAAGCAATTGGCGGATTTCACGAATAACATTTACCCAAATTGGTAAATTAAACAATGACAAAGACGGTTTGCAAAATTCCAACTAAGAGCATGCAAGAATATAGCAGGGGAGATATAACACAATATTGCAAGATTGAGATATCACAAGTAAAGTTGCGGGGGCAATGATAGGGCTTTGCAAAATTCGGATGGTGCACATGATTATGCAAAGTCTCGAGGCAAAAGCAAGCTACAACCCAAAGACTCAAAAACTTAGAATTTGCAAATTCCAGATGTTGGTGATCTATCCTAGTTGCAGGGTGAAATCTTAGGCAGGGAAAAATAGGTTCTAAGCACAGTTCAAGCTAAGTCTAATCACAGTTGCAACTTAGAGTTTAAGCAAAGTCTAACCTAGCTACAGTTTAAGTATAGCTGCAAGCAACATCAACTCAGAGCATGCAAATTTCATTCAGCAAGCAAGTTACAGGGCATACATTCAATGACTGGCAAGGCAGATACACAACACATTGAATTTAACAATTATAGTACGGATCAAACGATTATATTCTCAACTCGGATGTGCATGGTGAACATTTTTCGAGCATGCACGGTTGCAGGACAAATTATCGGTTATTGATTTAAAAAAAAAGACACGATTTTAAGCAAGAAAATCTCACTCGGATCATGCAAGATTGCAAGTCGGGTGGAGCAAGCTATATATACAACATTTCAGATCATGCAAACATGGCAATTAGCATTCAAAATGGAAATTGCGGTGGAGTCACCAACTTTTAATGCAGCCAAGATGGTCGTGTCTTTAACCAGAACTATGCTCAGCTGCTGTTCTTTCATGAACCGTAGCAGGGATGCTTAGGGCAATACAAGATTCAAGTACTGCACCATTCTCTTCTCCACTTTGGCTTGATTTGCTTCTTGTCTTCCCTTCCTTTGGCTTGCTTAGTATGTGTACCTGTTGCTCAGGGGAGAGTTTAGTTCCTAGGAGTAGGAAGGTAAAGCAAATGGCATATGCAACTGAGAGTTTCTTGGACTGACCGGGATTGACTAAACATGCAGCAGTGGACAAAGCGCAAAAGGAATGCTGAGAGAGAACTATGTCACAGGGAATGGACTAACTGAGAATGAAAAGTTACAAATGTGACAGACTAACCCACTCAAACTTGAGCTCAGGCTAAGCCAAATGCTAAATGGGATGGTGAGTGCAATGCACGGACGGATGCACTATGATCCCACAAAATTGAGATGTTGTGGGTTGAGAGGATGTCAGTTAAGTCACATAGATAATGATGCACTATGCAAAGATGCTATGCAAGCTAGCAAGAAGTACTAAGTGAGTGCAAGATAATTGAAGATACAATGACAGATGCAGAAATGGAAACCTACATGTTAAGTTACACTACTACAGGGCTATGATGCTACAAACTACACGCTAGGTTCAACAAGAACAAAAGGAAAATTACAGATGTATAATGTATTGATGTATTAACAAATAGAATAACAAGTGCAGAAATGCAAAATAAAGACAGTGGTTAAGCTAAGTTATACTAAGAAGAGACCAAAAGCAATAGTGCAAAATGAATATGTACAGGGTGAAAAGCAGTAAAGAAAAGCCAACAATCGACAGGGCACACGCCAAGTCCCCGGAAGCGGCGCCAAAAACTTGGTAGGCCTTGGGATGTGTATAAATTTAAGCCTACTTGTAATAAACCGCAAGTGCACGGCGTCTATCGGAGACGCGGCAAGTACGGGTCAATCCCACAAGGACTTTTGGTGCTTAAGATGATCTATGGCTTGCTAAACTGAATTCTAAGGAATGTAGCACAAATATTTTAGTGTGTCGAAGCGACTGAGTTGAGTGAATGAGTCTAAACTAAGGAAGAGAAATAAAATGTAACAAATTGGAAACATCAGGGTGATGAATTCACCCCTAATTCTCATACTCAGACAATGTAAGTCAAGCTATGATTTTGTGCCTTCATTTGAAGGTCTTGGCTAGATATTCATTAACTAGTTTTGCTACTCACCCCTAGTATGAGTGGTCTTCTTACAGTACCACTCATCACAGCTTTGGTTCAATGGCTAACTATTAATCTTAATCATGTTATAACACAACAACATCATACCAACACAGACATGCTTCATATGAAAATCAGGGGTTTCCTCAAACACCCTGGGAAAGTAAATTAAAACATTACAAAGAAATAAAACTACAAATTAAACCTAAATTGAAGCACAAGCTAGCCTGGCATGAACTATCACACACACAACTCCCTTCAATTTATACATGCAAAGAACCCCAAACCCTAATTCCCAAAATTTAAATAAAATAGAAAATAAATTGCAAACACTCTCACCCATACTACGAATCCTGTTCTCCCTTGCTTGTGCGGCTCTCAGACCTCTGAATTGACCATGCATAGGGTTTGGTGAAAAACCCTAGCTTCAATCGTCTCAATCTTAGCTTCTAGGTTATGGTAGAAGCTATGGATGGAGAAGGTTGATGCTAGGATGGCGGAAGCAGTAGTCAGGTGATGGTATTGACAGGAGATAGGGTGGTGGTGGAAGCGACTCTGTCAGGGAGAGAGAAGGAGGTGGCGGAATGGGTTCTGCAGAAGGGAAGAAGAAAGAGAAGATGAAGATGAAGTGAGGTGTAGTCGATGGGGTATAGGTATAGGTCGTTTCGTTGTGAGGCAGCGACAGCAAGAATTGATGGAAACGTAGGAGCGAGCGTTGGATTTGGCTGGGGACGATCTGAACGACTGAGGGAGATTCAAGCTAATTTGGTGTGGAGCGGGAGCATCGAGTAATGATATGCAAGGTTGAGCGACCGTAGGATGTAGCTGAGGGAGATCTCAACGGTCAGAAATGACGGGCTTGGATCCGGGTCGTGGGTCGGAGACGGATAGCTCGAGCCCATGTCTTGTAGATGAGTTGCTACTTGTTGGGTTGCAATTCTTGCGCGCGAGGCTTTGGCTTTCTGCTCCATAGACGCTTGACTCCAATTCTTTGCTCCTTTGGCTCCTTAGTTTCTCCGAGCTTTATTTATTACCTAAAAACACAAAATTGATTAATACAAATATTTATTCTTGAAAACAAAGAAAACACAGAATCTGGGATAATATCTGATTTCTAAGCGCAAAAGATGAGTAAAATGCCAATAAAAAGGTGTATAAATATGCACTATTTGGCACTCATCATCTATTATGAGAATTGACTCAGGTTTACAGACTTTAGGGTTTTCACAACTTGAAGGTGATGAATTGAGCAACGTAGTACTTCAAATATATATATATATATATATATATATATATATATATATATATATATATATATATATACTTATGACAAAAAATTAAATAGCCGATGTTATTAGTCATGAGAATTCATAAATAAAATAATTTGTTTTAATAGTTGATTAATTATACGAGATGAGTCTGAAGTAGTCAGTCGATTTTTTATTTCAATCGATCATGAGCTAACATGGATATAAGTTGAATCCAAAAATAGATCCTTAAGTGCCTGAGTTGGGAAAATAGCGAAACAGCGGTGGTGGTGGTGATATCATTAGTTGTGGGCGGTTCTTTAATATAAAGGAAGAAGATGGATAAGTAGTGTTATAGTTACCGGATTAAATTCGGTTCACAACTAAAAGTAAATTGTAGAATGGGTGGTATTTTGGAGAAGCATAGGTGGTAAATAGGTAAAACCTTGAGGAAAAGTGGTACAGTAAAACTTCGATAAATTAATCCGCGATAAATTAATAACTTGGCTAAAATAATATTTTTTGCCAGTCCCGACTTGCGCCAGTATATTAAATTAATAACCTCGCTAAATTTATAAGATAATAAAAAATTTAAGTATCCAATAGGGCCCAACTGAAATATAAATTAATAATCATTATAATAGCATTACATTACTGGTGCGTTACTAAAATTAGATTTCAATGTCGTTTGTTTCTTGTTCACATTTATGCAACACTGGACTTCATTTTTGATTTCTTTGTAGTCCCTTGAGGAGTTCAGGAGTGCCTTTTTGAAATTGTAGGAGGAAATCATTTAGCTTTACTATTGATAAGATTGCTTCTTTACGAGAAACTGGATTCACTTGAGATGTATTTCGATGCACGCTTAATTGTATTTGATATCGTTCCTTGACATACTTTTATGTTAAACTTTTCAAGAAGTCATTTTTGTATTTCTCTTTCAGTCAAATTCGGATTGGAATGACTATACTCACACAATGCTTTTCGAATCTCGTTTGTCATCGTGGATTTTTTGACACCTTTGAGATGAGCAAAGATGAGCTATTGTTACACTCTTCTTTTGTGTTGTTTTTGTTTATTTTAACATCAAAAGATATATAAATTTATGCACATAATATGCAATATACTATACTATATTATATTATGCCAAAAGATTATTACATATCAATTTGAATTGAAAATAATATCTCAATATTTTTGTTATTATGGGAAACCATTAAGTTTAACTTAAATGTTTTCCTTTATTTTATTTTTGACACTTAAATTTAGAGTTTTTCGATAATTTAATAACTTATTAATTTATCGATAAATTAATACTTCGCTAAATTGATAGAATTTGTCAGTCCCAACATTATTAATTTATTGAAGTTTTACTGTTTTCTTATTTTTATTTTTGTCTAAATATAAGCTAAATTAAAAAAATGAAAAAAAATAAAGGGAACATTATTTATATACCCCTTAAAATTTGTCCCTTAAAATATACGCTTATTCAATTTTTAAAAATACCCCTACATTCTGAAAAGTGGAAGCAACTAGCACAAGTTGCTTTCAGAAAGTAACAGCATAACCCAGTACAAGTTGCTTCCAGAAGTGGGCGCAACTTTATACAAGTTGCTTCCAAAAAGAGGAAGCAACTTTCTCAAGTTGACTCCAAAAAAAAATATTTTTTACCCCTGGGGGTGTTTATGCAAGGTCAACAAAAATAGAGGGTATTTATAACAAATAAAAGTCTCATTTATCCTGAAGCGATCGGGCGGGCGAGTAGTACACTACCCTAGTCCAATATGATACCGACGCGAAATGAAGCAAGACTCCACATTAAGAATGTAAGCTTAACAAGAAATCGAATCCCGGAAAAGTAAAAGATTTGGTATCTATTGACTCTGGTAGCACCATAAATCATAGGTTTCCCAAGCTTCCGGACATACTCATTAAGCGCGAAAAGGTTATCAACATAAACACCTCGCTGTTGTTCATGAAACCATATCAGAAACTCGCACGCTTCAGAACTTACTTTGATTCATCACGTATAGCGCCTCCAAATAAACTTCAATCAGAAATGCGGCATGCAAAAGCAATCAGTGAAAACAGCTAACTGAACTTCAAAAAATTGACCGACTCATGAATGGAGATATTACATTACCCCTACAGAAGTAATTGAACTACAAATTTTTAACTGACTCATGAAAGGAGATGATACATTACCCCTACAGAGGTATAATGGCAAATGCGGAAACTATTTGTACCATGAAAAATTGAATCTAAGATCGCGATTGGCACTAACAGTTTTGGGCAGCAAAACTAAGTAGAACCAAAACAAATTATGGGGGTAGAAAACATTTAGTAATTTCTTTCTGACACTCGGATCCACGGTAAAGATAGATCTAGTTGGAGAATATAAAGAGGACCTAGGACCTGCCTTTTCTTGGAGTTTGCTTCTTTCAAATATTCAGTATAGAACTCCTTCGTCATTGGATACCATACTTCAGCACATTGGAAATTTGTAATGAACTCTCCTCATACCAAGTGCGACCAGTTCGCTTCATACGAATTTTGGACCAATAAGGAAGTTCAAATCCGTAATACGACCACTACCACCCCCGTCACCATCATCACCAACGTAGCTAGAGTTAGCAGCCACTATGACTAATCACACCAGCTTCACTTCTCTCTCGCCCGTTCTATATAATCACAGAACCAACACCACCAACTCACAGGCATGAACACCACCAGCTAAGTTGGGATCAACCAGAAGCACTACACACAAGACCTGAAAGCGCCAAGTAGCAGTGAACCAGTACCCCAATTCATCAGCTCAATGTCTACGGTTTAGATCAGGCGCTGTCGTCATCCATTTTCTTGAAGGCGTCGTGTTTCTTTCAAGTGACGGTGGCAGGTTCTGTGTTTGCACTTAGTCGCAGCGTCGGCTGAAAGTAAAAAGGTGGATGCGGTATTATCTCATCCACCTTAGTCAAGCGAGTTCATGATCAATCTTCTTGCAAGCGTGTGATCGTCCCATATTATCTCAAGCAAGAGCAGCACGTATTAAATTTAGTTTTGCTAATAAAGGTACTGCCTCTACCTCTTTAGCTATATTTTAGTTTCGTGTCCTCATTTACTAGTATTTTTTTGATTATATTGAGTGTCCGATGGTCTTGCTCTCTCATTTCGATGATTTGTAGTCTTTTTTGCTGTTGCTTTTGTAAAGACATCTGTCTTATTTTCTGAACAGTCTTTTCACATCTTACATGCAATGATATCAACCTTTGCAGTTAGCTGCACAACAAATGTTTGTTGAAAGGCCTAATTAGTCAAGATGCCTGAACTCAGGCCTTCTCAAGTCCCGAATGATTGCAAACCACGAAATATAGAGAATATAATTGCTTACACATTTTCCCCCACCCTTATACATAGCTCGCTTGCATGCATATAATCACATCTAGTCATTAAGTAATTTTGATGTAATTTTAAGATGGCAGCAACAAGGATCTATTACGAAATACACACACTACCACTCACGAATACCAAAAAACCAAAGACACATTGCAAAATCGTGACATAACCTGAGGTGATTTAAGTGGTAAGATGACCTGAGTCCAGAATTGTCTTCCACGGGAATATGGTAAATGACGATAACTCTTCATTATTGTCGCACCCTGTTTCAGCAAGTACATCAAACACCTATGTCCTTTTTCTCATCTCACATTGCTTTCTGGATTATTGAATGTCGCCTGCGTGATAAAATTGTCAGGGTTCCATGTCTAAATATATCCACTCCTGTGAATCACAATATATATGTATGTGTAAGTTGCTGAAGGCGGCAGCTATCTTAATGATTTCACACTATACAGAACATTGCAGGTTGAAAATAACAATGTCTGAGAAGTTCATGAACGATGTTGTGTTGTCATGAGCGGTTGGCGTGGCGTATGGGTTAATGACTCCACCACCCGAGTACAGCTAGTTGTGACATAACTCTAATAATGAGAAGGTGTTCCAAGTATGACATTGAGGGATGATAAACTGTGGACCACCACCTAATTTAGCTTGAAGCGCCTGCACCTCACAGACTGACAAGTATTTGCAAACACGGTCTTGTGATTATCAGGGTTTTAGAAGCCTTTCGGAATTGACGCTGATTGCTGCCGCCGGTGCTGAGCGTCTCCTGGATTGGTCACCAGCTCCTTCCCCCTTCAGAGATTACCACTTTTATTCAACCGATAAGCGCTTACAATTTTGTTTTTGATTCTATTTAGATAGTGGCGGACCTCTATTTTGCTATAATTGCCTTTACTTAAAACCTCTTAAGAGTAACAGTTTACTACCGAATCAAGTTACCCCGTACAATGTCCCAAACACTGGCAACCTGACGGGCTAAGCTCCAGAGTTAGTTCCAATAATGGTGAGGGGTTTTATACAAAACTGGGCCGCTCACGGGCCTACTGCCAGTCTATAAAGGAGTAGAGATGCCTCTCCTGAGTTGTTATTTAGAGAACATAAAAAGATGTCTTCAATGAGATCGATTTTGAAGAAGACTTATTCTTGTTTCAAAAAATCATTAGGTGAAACATCATTAGGTTTCATGGAAGGAAATCAAAGGATTCGGCGTTTCAAATCTGATGCCAAGGGTTGTCCCGGTTACCGAGACACTAGTAGACACTTTGAAACCAAGGTCTGATTTTTAAAATTTTTCCCTTTTTAACTTTCAAATCTTTATTTACTTGCTGCTGCTTTCGTCTACATCCAGGTACTTACCTAGGGCTGTTAATGGTCCGGTACCAACAAATCGGGTCCAGTTAGTAAATTAGTGAACCCGGAACCGGAACCGATAAAACTTGAATATTCATCCAGGTGCGCGGCCTAAAAAGACAAATAAAAGAATAAACGACCGGGTTCTTCCTGACGATTCTACTGGTCGAGAATTAATATTGGTAATGAGCCAAATTTTAGGACCAAATCATCCAGTTCCGGTTTAGTTCCCAGTAATCTGAGTACCGCTCTAAATTTTTACTCATGATAACTACTATAAGACCAAAAAACATGTTTCTGCTAGCTCTGGATATAGACAAAAGAAAAAGTTCATGGTTGTAAAACTATAGTAGCAGTGTGCATTGTTAGTTTTCTACAGTAGTAATGTTTGATAAAAGTTTATGAAATACTTGAGTAGAATATCACAGAGGAATTCTACTTAGTTGCCGCCAGAAGTACTTGTGAGTTTTTAGGGCGAAGACACTCGTTCATGAACATATAAGGAAGAGCAAATTCCATACTAGCCATGTAGACGAGTGACATGTATTTTTAAATGTGGGTGTTAGCTGCCATAGGTATCTAGATTATTAGTAGCATTATAGGTAGCAGTACTGTTCTTCTAGATTTCTGTTTATGTTTTGGAAACTTCGACGTGTGTTTTCTTTCTAGCCTTTCCAACTTGTTTGGGACTAACGGCTAGGTTGTTGTTGCTGTTGTTTAGTGGTACTTTTTTCTTAATTATTTTGTTAATTTAATGGGTCATATATTTTGAAGGAGGAAGAGGAGGAATTCAATAGGGTGAAATTTTATAGATATGTGTTAACAAGGACCGAGATTCCTGATTATGGAAAGATACACCAGCAGCTTGCGCGTGATTTAATGGATAAGTGTGCCGATGAGGAACATTGGCAGAAATGTGATACGCGACATGAGTTGACTGCGGAAGAAACTGAATACCAAAATCAATGTGATGAGGCGATGGCAAGACAGAAGGAAATCGAGTATGAGATTGATGACAAAAGACTTGAGGAAGAGGTGGAAGCAATAATCAGGTATCCATTTTTTTTTTAATTGAATTCTTGGACTTGGAATCGTACCAATGACGATATGTGATAATGTGATTCACTAGTGCTTTGAAGGTAGGTTTCTACTAATACTGTAGAAACGATTAGTATATGACGATATGTGATAATGTGAGTCATTAGAGCATACACAGTCATCGACCAAAACTAAAAATTTGGTCGAAAACAGAGACACTATCGAGTGGAGTATCGAGTAAATCCTAGACTAAAACTAAAACCAAACCAAATTTGGTCTTTGGTTTAGTTATAGTCCCGCGTAATCAAGCGTCTACGCTCGATTGGGCGTAACTCAAAGTTGCGCCCCAACAATTAAAAAAAAAAAAAAAAAAATGGGGCGCAATTTGGAATTGCACCCAATGGGGCGCAACTTTGAGTTGCGCCCCAACAATAATAAAAAAAATAAAAAAATTGGGCGCAACTCGCCTCATCAATAATAAAAAAAAAAAAAAAAAAAAATTGGGCGCAACTTTGAGTTGCGCCCCACAATAATCTAAAAAAAAAAAAAAAAAAAAAAAAAATGGGACGAGATTTGGAATTGCGCCTGGTTGGGGCGTAACTCAAAGTTGCGCCTGACCAAATTTTAGTCTTCCTCCACTGCGTACTGACACTGGACTTAAACCCAAATTTTAGTTTTTTTTTTTTGCTCTTTTTCTTTGGTTATGGTCGCACCACTGCAGCTTGCTCTTAGTGCTTTATTGGTAGGCTTTGACTAATTTTAGTAGAAACAATTAGTATATATCCTCGCTTGATCAAATTATCTTTGCGTCCCTGCCATTATGCAACCTGAAAAGGATATACAAAGATTTTAGTTGTAAGGGTAACGAGTTTTGGTATGGATTATGACTGAATATCTCCAATTAAAAAAAAAGAGAGTACTAAATCAACCTTTGGTTTGGTGATTTAGTAGAATACTTGGTAAATATCTCACTTAACTAAGTTATTTGTGCATGTGTGTTTGTTAATCTATTAAAACAGATACCATTTGCAAATTGATTTATCAATTTACTATATCAGCGAGTCAATGACCGATTTGATACGCTTTCTATGATTTTGACGCATTCGTTACGTTTCTCTACCATTTAGGGTAAAATGAAAGTATATTTCAGTATACTTCAAAACAGAAAATGTGGACATCGTCATTTTTTTTAGCGATAAAGAAATTGGCGTTGATTACGTCAGAGAATCATGAAACTATATATAGCATAAGCTTTTGATTACGTTGCATTTAGTTCTGTTTAGCGTTTCGTTTTTAACGATGATCTTTTTTTAATGACAACAATGTTTCAATAATGCCTTACTGCTGTTTGTATGTTAGTCTTGTTATGCATTATTGGTAAATTTGCTTATATGGGTGGCTGGTACTGGAGTTTTAATCATGGTGTGTTTCTAGTGTAGAAATTGACCTATTACCTATTATTTCTGAATTCACCTGTTGTAAGTTATCAGAAGTAGAACCCGTGATTTATTTTTTCTTGGTTATGGATTTTTAATTGTTAAATGAGTATCTTGTTCTTGTCTGAGCTTATTTATGGATTACCCTGTAGCTGGTTATAAATATTTTTCTTTATCCTTTTTAATGCGACCAGGTCAGGGGATCTCTCGATGGAGAGGATTGGTTGTCGAAAGATTTAATGATTGCAGCTTTTGCTTGGCAGAAGATTTACACCTGAGCCACATTATAGGAGAAAACCTATTTACAAGTCTTGTTTTCTGCTTTATGAAAGATTTAATCACAATGGTTGCAGCTTTTGCTTGGCGGAAGATTGACACCTGAGCCATCATAGGAAAAACCCTATTTACAAGTCTTGTTTTACGGCATATCATGACAGGAAAAACCCTATTTACAAGTCTTGTTTTCTGCTTATGCCGTAAAACAGAAAGTCGCACCTTTTACAACTTTTATCTTCTTTTCCATCTCTGAAGCAGAACAACTTTTGCATTCCTAGTGCCAAACTTTTGGTAAAAACATTAGTAATAATGAAATAAAAGATAACGTTTTAGTTAAACGTGTACCGTTTCTAACGTTTTTCTTGTTTTGTTTTTTTGAGGATTTTAACTAAAATAGTGACCACTGGATACTAGAACAACGCTGCCACGATGAGAGCTGACGGAAGAAAAGGCGAAATATCACTGATTGTTACGCGTTATATATTCTTTTTTTGTTGGAATGTTATTTTGAGGTATATATAAATTGTGTATCCTTTGTGATGGCTTCATAACTCATTTATGCATTTTTTTTTTTGGATGATATTTTTAGGTATACACATCGTTTTATTAGTTGCAATGGAAAATTAGTTCATGCATAAACATAAATATGACTGCATAGTGTGTTATGCATCTTTTGTGGCCGTTTGCCTATGCATTCAATTTTCGAAGATGTGACTAAAAGAATAAACACCTCGATAAAATTTGTAAAATTCAAAAGCACGGATTCTTAAGTATATATATTATAACCATGCCGACCAAAAGAAGCAAGGGAGGACTCTATATATGGTGACTTTGTGACAATGTGGGACATGACTTTTTTATCTCCAATTTGACACAAAAAATTTGATTTGGGCGGTTTGGTGTTATACCCTAGAAATTTCCAAATTGTCCCTCCTTTATAATCCAATTACTATAACTCCTTATATTCTATTTTTTAGGGGCTTAATTAAAAACCAAGTTTAAAATATAACATAACTAAAAATGCGTGCCTTGGATTTTTAATTTTTATCTCGTTTGAATAGTCTTAAAAAAATCTGCCCAACAAGTACAAACAACAATATCAAATTTAGAGTTTATACAAACGAGGGAGGATCTGTGGACACTCTTAGATGGACACTATCATACATGATTTGCGTCATTTTCTCCGCAAAACCCAAATGACAATAAATTTGAGTCCCATATTTTGATGATATGATCATCTTATAACAATCTACATTTTAACCAAAAATGAGCACAATTGAAGACGTATAACACCACCATCTACCCATTTGAATTTTAGTCGTTAAAAGTTAACGGTTGAAATTAAGATCGGTAGATGGTGAGGTTTAGTATCTCGAATAGTTCTCATTTTTGGTAGGAATGTAGAGTCTTAAAAGAGGAACGTACCATCAAAATATTACATTCGAATTCATTGTCGTTTGGGTTTTGCAAATAAAATGGTGCAAATCATGTATGATAGTGTCCATCTAAGAGTGTCCATGGATCCTTCCTCTATACAAAAAATCCAGAGGTATTTATTGTTTTAGGCACAATTTTCGAAAATTAAACGTATATCCATTATGCAAACCACCACGAAGAATCATAATACTTTATGTAGCTATATTTTAGTTTATGCATCAATCTATTTTCCGTTGCAACTAATAAAAAAGATGTACTCCCTCGATTTCAAGAAAAGTGATACTTTCAGTTTAGGCATAATTTTCGAAAATGGAATGCATCGCCATTATGCGAACCACCACAAAGGAACATTATGCAGCCATATTTTGGTTTATGCATTGGATAATTTTCCGTTTCAGGAAAAGTGGTACTTTCACCCCGCAGGGACGGAGGGATATAGGGACAAATGGGGTCCGCCGACCCCACTTGATTCTGAAATCCCACAAATTTAGGCTTATAATTTTTTTAATTTACATGTCTTGTGGGGGCAAATATGCTTTATAAAATTGAAATTTTATTTTTAATGGGGCCAAAATCATAAAACTCTTGTAAAATCAATAAATATACATCAAATATACGATGTAAAACCAAAAAAAACGATCTAAATTACTAATTTAACAAAAAGTTTTATAATTTCATTTTCACTTAGTTAATACTAAAAAGTCAATAAGAATGGCGAAAAAAAAATCGTGAGGCCTTCGGCCGCATACCAGCTAGTATATACAGATTTTTACCATATGAATTTGTCCCTACTTGGAAAAAAGTCCGGCTCCGTCACTGTCACCCTATGTCAGGAAAGTTGATATTTTCGCGCCGTGTTAGCAGAAATGATACTCACGCGTCGATTTTTTCGGTCAGCCGTCTCACCGTAACAGCGGTCATCCAATTACTCGTGGATTGCTTAGGAAAACTATACCAAAACCAACTTTTTCCGAAAGAATTTCCACAAATTGGTTTTGGTAATGTTCGTGTGGAGTTCGGATATATTACAGATGTTTTCTTTTCCAGAATAAACTGCGTCTTTAAAACACTGATGCTAAGTGGTTGGGAAGATTTGTCTTTAAATTATCTGAATACAATTACAGAAGCTAGTATTGTTAGATTGTAGGTTATATTAGTGTATCATTGTCAATGTGAACTGTAGAAAGGCTGCAAATGAAAGATTGGAGATGGAGACTTTAGCATGGCAACTTGACAGGGAAGACTAAAACCTTTCTTTTCTGCCACCTTTTTAAGTTTTTAAGGGTCCTTTACGTGTGTACCTTCCTTTATTTTTTATGGTACATTATGTTGGGTGCAATAATCAAAAACAAGGAACAAATCAAATAAGCAAAAGTTATTGATACTTAGCTCCTTTATAGTGGAAGTGATCGATTTGATGAAACGGACGAGCTCCCCAAATCTCCGCAACAGTAACAAGGCAAAACTTTGGAAAAATAGAGTGAGTCACGTGTTCAACACGTTGCCCTTAAGACATTAGCACATCTTTAAGATCAACAAGAATTCATAATAATCAACACATCTTTAAGATCAACAATCACACTTTTTATTAATTGGGTTTAAGAATTTTTACAAGAAGGAAATGAAATCAAGAATACAATCGCTATCTTAAACTTTCTCTTTCCTCGGAACTTTCTCTCCACTCTAAAAAGATCTCCCTCTTACCTTAGGCATGTTCACTCTTTATATAGGACATTACATAGTGGGTGACAAACTAAGCTATCCTTTATTTTCGGATCGGCTTGCGATATTCTCACGAGTATATAAATGTTAAATTTCGCAACATTCCTAAATCTCACTAGGTTTCCACATCTTTCTCGTGTTTAGGCTTCGTCATCATCGTTGCGTCATTTACGCAAACCAATCTGCGATATCTTCGCGAGTGTGTTGTACAAAGATTTCGCAAAGGTATTGATGTTGCGATATTCGATCCTACATCTTGCCTCTTCTCATGTCTTCTCTGCGAAGGAGAGAATGATATGAGAATTAATGTTTCAAAGTGCCGCAACCGCTTATCTTTCCATATTCTTCTGTATTGACACGGTTTTTTACTTTTACGCAGAACTTATTACACGTATCTCTTATTCCATTCATTTCTTGACACGTCCTTTTCAACCGCTATTTCTCAACCGTTCACGTCTACTCTTCGCATTAAATGTGCTTATCTTCTCGATGATTCTTCTCTCTATATATATTTTTCTCATTCTTCTTCTTTTTTTTTTTTTTTTTTTTTTTTTTTTTTTTTACTTTCCTTCTTATCTTTTCTGCAACTTTTCTTCACCGTTTCTCCGTAAATTCCGCTCCTGCTGCTGTAAATTTTCTTGTTTCTACTTCTTTTGATCTTTAATTTTTTCGTCATTCCCATACTTTAAAATGCCTCCAGTTGGTCGTAAATATGAAGCTTCTTTTGAAGGAATTCAGAAAGATCTCAAAGAAAAGGGTTTCATATTAGCCACCATTCCCAATCAAGGATCTACATCAATTCTTTCTGCTAAATTATTTTCTGATCATCATTGTGATGATAAAGAAATCATAGTTTCGCTTGGTCAGATTCTCGCTGGCCTTCCCATTCCTCTCTACGACCCTAATCTTCCTTTGTTTTACGAAGTTCTTGCTCATGCGAAGTTCTCGCGAGCCATCTACCAATTGAGCGGGGATTGCATTCGTTTAATCCTTTAATTCGCTAACCGTGGTGCTGGTAAAGGGTCTCTTTACCAAAAAGAAGCTAGGGATCCAAATTTTAAGGAGTTGGAAATACTCGCTGAAAAATATAAAGTAGAGAGCTTCTTTGAAAATTATGAATTGATAACCATGAAGAAAGATAGTACTCGCTGGGGTGTCCGCTTGAAGAGAAAAGATAGCATTGTTGATGATAAACTACTTATGCAAGATATTGATTGGCATTCTGGCAAGAATAATACTCACTTGTCACTCTAAAGATGACAAATGGTGTGTCTTTCCACTGGTTTTGAAGGGGCCTTATATTTCATGTTCAAATGTGCTTCCTGCGAATCTCGCTACTTATCAACCTTGGGTATTTAATTGGGCTGAGAAAAAAAAAGAGGTATGTCTTCAAATTTTGCTCAATTCATAATCTTTCATTTATTGTTACTTTCTTGTTCTCTAATTCTTGCGAAAATTTTGGATTGAAAAGATGAGATCAAGCTACAACAGGACTGGGAAAGCTAGCACTTTAGCTGCTCTACGCTCCATCACGGATGAAGTAAGAAACATTTTTTATACTTTTAACAATATTGTTGCCTATTTTTCTTATCTTCATTTGTGTGCGAAGGTTGGTGTTGTAGTTGTTGAAGAAGAAGGATCTAAGGTTGCGAAGACCAAAGGGAAAAGTAAAGATTCTCTTCGCAAAGAGAAATCTGTTGAAGAAGAAGAAGGATCTAAAGTTGCGAAGACCAAAGGGAAAGGTAAAGATTCTCTTCGCAAGGAGAAATATACTGCCCCACCTTCAAAGAAATGAAAAGTTCATTCTCCTTCTCCTTCAAATCTTCAGCCTAGCGAAAGTTCTTATGATGATGATAATGATATTGATATTTCTTTCGGAAGGGTAGATTTCCCACCTGAATCTTCAATGGCACAATTGTCTACCATCTTCTCTGACTCCATGCAAGGGATTGGGGATGATCATCTTACAAGCACATGCAAATCTCTTGTGAATATCTGTGATACCCCTTTACTGGATGGTGATGATTCTCTTCACGGAGTCTCCAGATCAGTGACTCCCAGCTTTCTGAATTCAATTGGTATCTTGGTATGCCTTTGTTTCTCTAATTCTTCATAATTATGATTTAAAATTATACTATATCTTGAAAATTTCTTCAATTTCCTTCGCAGACTGGGAAGGCTTCTTTCGTTGTTGCCTCAGATTTGTAAAAAAGACATGGGATCCCTGAAAAGAAGAATCTTCAACTTCGCCAAAGAATTGAAGGACTCGGAGGTCGAGCTCCGATCTTCGAAAAGAACAAACAATTAGAAGCTGATTCTTCCACTCATAAGAATAAAATATCTAGTCTTCAAGATGCCAATAAGAAACTTTATGGTATGAAATTTTTATCTTTTCCTTTATTTTGTTTTCTCATTATCCTCCCTCCTCTGATTTATCATTTTCGCAGACATCTATGATCTTTCTGATGAAGCCATTCTCCTTCACTCATTCCCCAATTCAATGGATAATAATTCCCCTCTTGAACACCTTAATAATTCTTTGAATAGTTTTCAAATGACAAGATTAAATCTCTTCCCATAAATGAACTCAGATCCAAACTTCGCCTCTTAGAAATTGACCTGAGATCCAGCTTGGGTTTAGCCAACAAATTTAAGCGTTTCTATCTTAACTCTAAAGAGGAAATTAATATTTTAAGGACCAAGATCAGTGATCTCATAGATGATAAAGATCGCATCACTAGACAAGGTGCTCAAGCATTAACGAGATTCCAAAAAACTCTTCTTGAGGTTCAAATTGAACTAGATGAATCTAACCGTCAAAATGATGTGCTTACGTAAAGAGAGAATCAAATTCGCTCCCTTCTTGATAAATAATGATGATGAATTCGCTTAGGCTGCGAAAATTCTAGATGACGTCAGAAATAATTTAGGTGTAAATGTTAGTCTTCAAGCTGAGCACACAGCCTTGGTTAGGGATATGATTTCTGACAGAGAAGGTTGTTAACTGTTCTTCTTTATTAATTGTTTGCCTTTCATAAATTATCATCAAGTTGCTGATTAATTGTTATATGTTCGCAGGAGCTGAAGAGAGATTTCAAAAAAGAATTGAAGAACTTGAGTCTGAAAAGGAGCAGCTCGCAAAAGATCTTTCTTCTCGCAATGATAAATGTTCTATACTGAAGAGTCAATTAAAGATTACTGTTGCGAACTTTAAGAATGATGCTATTCTTTTTCGCAATTAAACTATTAAGAAGGTCTGCGATAGCAATAACATCCTTCATTCCAAATATCCTTGCCTCTCAGAAGAAATTCCAAAGAATGTACCCCCTCTGGATATCTCGATGGTGATGTCGTCGAAGAAGAACAATCTGATGATGGTGAAGAAGAAGAAGGATTTGACGAAAATGAAGAAGAAGAAGAATCAAACAAGAAATAGTTCTGTTTCCTTCTTTCTCTTTTTGTAATATCTGTACATTCGTTCTTTAATCTCTTATCTTTGTAATCTTTTGCTGCGAATTTCTTTAGTCTTTTGTTTCTTCCTGCACATATTATAAAAGCAATTCTTTTTTGCAATATGGTTAATCAATATATAACTATTAATCTTTGCGTAAATCTATCATATGGAGACAAATAACATGTTCTTATTCTATTCATTCCCATACTTGCCTCTGTTATTTGTATCCAAATGAAAGATTAAGCAAGTCACTTTTGAATATCAACATGTATTTATGCCTCAGTTTCGCATCTGTTTTTTTTTTTTTTGAATTTTCGCGATTAGATATTTCTTGGTTTTTCCCAAGATTTCATTATTTCTGATTCTCTTATGTGGTCTTATTTTGCCTTCCTAGTTAAAGGTCTTATTTCGCCACCCCTTGTCATTGCGAAAAAATCGCATGACGTCTTTGCACTTGCATACAAAAACCCATTGATCTTGCCTTAACTTTTTTCTTTTATCGTTTTTGTTGCGACAATATGACAGGCCTAAATATTCTTGCGAAAATAAAGCCCCATGACATTGCCGTCTTGCGACGAAATCGCAGACGTCCTTACACTTTCGTGCACTGGCCCGTTGATCTCGTCTTATCTTTCTCTTGTATTATTGCCTCTTCAGGATTGTCGCAAAAATATGACAAGCCTTAATACTCCCGTGAGTAAAAAGCCTCATGACATTTGCGTCTTTAGACACTTATCAGCTTCCTAATGGAGGGTGTTGTCCTTATCTTCCCCCTGGTTGCCCCCTCAAGGAGACGTACCTCTACAATACAAGGTTGGCTCCTCCCATCCGGTCTTAACAACAACCAGTTATTTTCGCAACCTCTTATCCCTTTTGCCTATATGGCTTATGGTTACAAGACTTAACCCTAAGTGGGGTTTTCTTCGGGCCGAGTGCAGCATACGTCAAGACTTGCCAAGAATGTCCGAGACGCTTCAAACGCCCCAGGCACTTTTGGCTCAACCGTGTACCTCGGCGCCTTGATCAAATGCCGCACTCCTTAGAAGAGACCCTCGGTCGTCCAACCTAAGTCATAAGCTTAGGTTGAAAATCCAAGGTACCTCTCCTGGATGGGCTTTATTGACCCAAAATCTCCATGACTCAGGTTCCAGGGGCGGTGTAACCTTTTCGCTGAGCCATGCAACAGGTACCCCCTTCTATGACGCACTTTAGGTCTTACATTTGCCTCTTGCGAAATTTTGATTTCATGAACTAGGGTGTACGCCATAGTAGGTTCGCCCCTTTCTGATTGTTTTGTTTCTTCTTCTGCATATCAGCTCTTTTGTAATTTCGCAATCTCATCTTTGTCACATATCACTACACATAAAGATCTTTTGTAATTTCGCAATCTCATCTTTGTCACTCATAAATTTTTTTTTTTTAAGATCAGTCATACATCTTTCTTTCTTCTCCCAACTTTACTTTTGCGTCATGAAATCAACAAATACATTCACTCTTTAAGTCTCTTACTTATCCTGCTACTTTCTGCCTCTGCATTTTTGAAATTTTCTGTTATTTTCTTATCTTTTGCGAAATCCTTGTCGCTTCTTACCTTCAACATGCATTGGTTTCGCAGTGTTTCTTCTTCTCTCTGTTCTATTGCATCTACCATCAATCTTTCACTTTTTTGTTTTTCTCTGATGTTATGTTTCCAATTCTTCTTCTTCGCAAGATTCTACATCAATTTCATAACATTTCTTTCCTTCAATCCAATCTCCTTTTATGATGCCAATACCACCGGGATGAGGGAACTTGATGCATTGATGGAAAGTCGATGCTATACCTAGAATCCCATGTAACCAAGGTCGTCCAATCAATGCGTTGTATGGTGATTCCACATCGACTACACAACGTAATTTCGTAGGACAATCCTTTCAGTGGAATTCGCATATTGACTTCCCGTTTAGGTTTATGGCAGTACCATTAAAACCATAGATTTTGTAAGTTGAAGGTATTAGATCTTCATCTTTTCCTCCCATAGTTTTATAAGCATGATAAAAAAGAATATCCACGGAACTTCCAGTATCGATTAAAACTCTGTTGATTGCCCATGAAATCTCAGCTTCATCATCTTCATCATCACTAGGTTTTGGGTTAATCTTCAATCTTACCACTAATGGGTTATCGTGCATCTCGCCACCCTCAGGTACTTCTTCTGCGGTGAAAGAAATAGTCTGCTTTTTCCATTCTTTCAATGGCGATGCCTTCACAATGTTCATTATTTCTCTATCATCGACATCTCTTGCGAAGACCCTGCTGAGAGTGTTATCGTGAAAGTCTTCAATCGTTTTGTATGAATGTACAATAGAGTGAAAAAACAGATTCTTTGCCTTTGCTCCAACTTCTATTGCAAATGTTTCTCCTCCTTTTGTTGTATTTACTCTGCGAATTTTTGGCGGTGGTGGTAATGGTTGAGACTGAGGTTGGTCTTTTAGAAAATGATTTAGTTTCCCTTGATTTATCATTCTGAGGATGATTCTCTTTATATTTCTGCAGTTATTTGTTGTATGTCCATGGAAATGATGATAAGAACAAAATTCACGACTTTTATGTCTTGGAGGTGGTTCACTCCCCATGTTCCATGGTGCAAGTATGTTTTCCATCAAGATTATTGCTTCCCATATTTTCTCCACACTAGCATTCAAAGGTGGCATCTTGATTTCTTCCCATATTACCTTGTGACTTCCCCCTGTCCTCTATGATAGTTTTGTCTTTGGACTTCATAAAATTCTTGTGGCTAATCAAGTCTTTGAATTTTGTTATTTCCACCACGGCTATAGAAGTTCATTTCTCCCTCGAATTCTTCTTGATCACGACTTCCCATAGCTACTAATTTCTGCTGACTATCTCCCATTATCCTCTCTTGTTGTCCTTGCAAAGTGCTCGCCACGTATTTATCAACTTAGGTAACAAGCTTGCATTCGCTGCTTTTGAACTTGTGTTCGCAACTGGGTATGATTCCATATCATTTTTCTTTTCCTCAAGAGCAATATACTCCTCCTGAAGTTCTCGCAACTCAGTCATTGTGATCGTATTCTTGATTCTGAAAATTTGAATGTATAGCAGATTGGTTGCAAACATAGCATTAATGAATGATAGAATGAGATATCTCTCATCCACGCGACCAGCCATATCACTACACATTGTCTTCCACCTCATGGTTAGATGCTTCAAACTTTCGCCAACTCTTTGCTTTAACCCAAATACATCTTCAATGCCAGGTCGCGAGGAATTGTTACTTATATACGCCCCTAAGAATGTAGCCTGCAAATGGTTGAAAGATGTTATAGTATTCTTTGTCAAACCTTCAAACCATTTTAAGGCCTCTCCTGTTAAACTTGATGCAAAATATTTGCACAACACAAAGATCATGGTTTTCCCATTGTAGCATACATCTCACATAAGCTTTGATGTGTTGTACTGCACAAGTTGTTCCGTCAAAAATGCTGGTTAACGCAGGTAGGTTGCACTTTGGGGGTATTCCTCATAATTTTACTTCTTGTGTGAATGGAGTTTTCGCAGCTTCTTCTATGGCTTCGTACAGTTGTCTCCTACCTCATTCTCTTTTATTATTTAACATTCCTCTCATTTCCGCTAGCTCTCTCAAAATTCGTTCATTTACACCAGAATTTGGATCCGTTGGTCTTTTTAACTCCTCTTCTCTTCTTCTGCGTTCATATCTGTTTTGATTTTCTTGTTCATCATTTTCTTCTCGTATTTCTCTGCGATCTTCTCTTTCATTTCTTTCATGAATTCACACATGATTATACTTTTCATTTTCTCTTCTTTGTCGCCTTTCAGCTCTCCTTTGTATTCTATCATATTCTTCATTGATATTACCATTATTGTGATTTTGTTCACGCCTTGTTTCTCGATTATCAAGATTGTTCTGGCGAATTACCTCTTGGAGATCTTGTTCTTCCACTTCCGCTCTCAATCTTTCCATTTCGCAAGCTAGACGTGCTTGTTCAGTGTAATGTCTTTCGATTTCATCTTCAATTATTTGTCGATTTCTTTGAACTTCTCTCCCATGTAATATTCTCCTTCCTTCTTCCTGATTTTCTTCGCCATATTGATTATTTCGTTCCTGACGTTGTCTATTTCCCTGATTCCGTTGTTTTGTCCATTTTGAAGAATTTCACCATGTTAAATATAACGATCTTCCATTATTTCTCTTCTTTCACGACGTTCTTCGTCTGGATTTTGTACTTCCTCTCGAATGTCATCTTTAGCATTTTCTACAGGCGAATTTAGTCTTATTTCTCCTCTAACTGGTCTTGAACTTGATCTTGTAGTGCTTCTTGACCTTCTACTTTGTAATCTCATGTTTTCCATCCTCAACTCATGATTTTGCCTTGTCAGATTTGCACGTTCTTCTGCTTCTAATCTCCTTTATTCATGTATTCTTTGCCTCAATGCCTCTAACGCTTCAATCTCTTCATTTCCGTGAGTTATTCCTCGAATTACTTCTTGGTCTCTCTCTTCTCGTCTATTGCTTACTAATTGCTGCTCTTCTTCCATTCCATCTTCGGAATCTGATCGCCAAGTATGTACGCTTACTCTGTCATAATCCATAATTCTACTTTGTATTGGTATACGTTAAATTGGTTGTTGAACTTGATTTTCTCCATTGTTTCTCATGTTCACTCTTGTAGATTCCTACATTTCATCTCTCTCTTTTCCAGCAAGCCTTCTACTCCTTCTAATAGTTGTTGGGTTTGATGTATTTCTTCTTCTAGCCATTTTTCCACCTTAATGAGTTGTTGAAAATTATATGAAATTCTTTATCTATTAATCCAAATTCTTTCAAATCAAAATATCAATCTTCATCCATGTTTCTAGCGCCATTATGTAGTTGCAGGAAATCCCACAATACATCCCTCACAAGAATTCATAATAATCAACACATCTTTAAGATCAACAATCACACTTTTTATTAATTGGGTTTAAGAATTTTTACAAGAAGGAAATGAAATCAAGAATACAACCGCTATCTTAAAAGATCAACAATCTCCTCAGAACTTTCTCCTCAGAACTTTCTATCCGCTCTAAAAAGATCCCCCCCTTACCTTAGGCCTGTTCATCTCTTTATATAGGACATTACATAGTGGGTGACAGCTAAGCTATCCTTTATTTTCGGATATGGCTTGCGATATTCTCGCGAGTATATAAATGTTAAATTTCGCAACATTCCTAAATCTCACTAGGTTTCCACATCTTTCTCGTGTTTAGGCTGTCGTCATCTGTTGCGTCATTTTTGCAACCAATCTACGATATCTTCGCAGTGTGTTGTACAAAGATTTCGCAAAGGTATTGATGTTGCGATATCCTGATCCTACAAAATTGTGAAGACCAAAAAGAAAATTGAAGAAGAGCCAACAAGAAAGAGGAAGAACAAGAATACAAATAAAGAACAACAACGAAAGGTGAAACAAAAGAAGAAAGCCGAGGAAGAACCAGAACAATCAGAATCAGAATCCGAAGAAGAAGGACAAGAAGAATCAGATGATCGAGAGTCGGAAGAAGGGAAGATAAATCTGAAAAAGAAGCGAGAAAAGGGCAAACCAAGAAAGTCACAAAGGTAAAAACATAGATTGTAATATTTGTGCTGATATATATAACAATGTTGTTTAAAATATCAAAAACAAAATGTAAATGATTAAGCTTCATGTATGCAGGCGGGTCAAGGGCGAAAGCAAAGACACAACAAAAGGTGAAAACCAAGAAGGTAATTGAGGAAGAACAAGAAGAATCGGAATCAGAATCCGAATAAGAAGAAGGGCAAGAAGAATCAGATGATCAAGAGTCGGAAGAAGAGAAAGATAAATATGAAAAAGAAGCAGAAAAGGGCAAACCGAAGAAAGTCGTAAAAGTTAAAAAAATAGATTGTAATATTTTTTACAACAACAGGCCGAAAGCTAACTATGTTGCTGGTATAACAAAATGATATGTTTGCTGGTTGATGAGTGCCAAATATTGCATATTTCTACACCTTTTATTGGCATTTAACTCATCTTTTGTGCTCAGAAATCAGATATTATCCCAGATTCTGTATTTTCTTTGTTTTCAAGAATAAATATTTGTACTAATTAATTTTGTGTTTTTAGGTAGTAAATAAAGCTCGGAGAAATTGAGGAGCCAAAGAGCAGAAAATTGGAGACAAGCGTCTATGGAGCAGAAAGCCAAAGCCCGCGCGCGCATCAGTTGCAACCCAACAAGGAAGACATGGGCTTGAGCTATCCAAGACCCGACCTGGATCCGAACCCGATTCTTTCCGAGCCGTTAGATTTGATCTCTTCTTCATCCAACGCTCGCTCCTTTTTTCACATCGTCCCTTGATGCATTCGCTCAACACCAAAACAGCCTGATTCTCCCTGAGCCGTTCAGATCTCGCCCATCCGCATCCAATGCTCGCTCCGTCCTTCCCATCAACACTCGATGTGCCTGCTTCACAACAAATCCACCTACACCTATACCCTATCGAGAAAACCATTTTCTCCTCCATCTTCTATTTCTTCCTCTCCCGTCCAAATCGAGCTCCATCCCTCTCTTCTTCTTCCCCATACCTGTTGCATCTCCCGAGCCATCACTACCACCTCCATCTCCCGACAAAGCATCAACAACTCCATCGGCCACCTTCTCCGCCACCTAGGTTCACCCATCTCCATCTTTAGCTTCTCCCATAACCTAGAAGCTAGGGTTGAGATGGTTGAAATTAGGTTTTCTCAGCAACAACTTAAGGCATGGTCGATTCAGAGCAAGATAGAGGTTTGGGTCAGTGTGTGATTGTTATTTTGAAATGTTTGTGAGTTATAAATGGTGTTCTTGAGGTGAGAGAAAAGGACAGTCTGTTTTAGGGTTTAATTTTGGGAATTTAATTTGAGTTTGGTTTTATTTTCTTTACATAATGTTCTAATCACCTCTGCTAGGGTGTAGAACAAACCCTTAAGCCTATGTTAAGTTAATTCATGATTCATCTTATGTTCTTAATGTGTTTATTGTATTAGGTTATTTTCTAATTGTTGAGCAAATTAGCTTGTGATAGAGTGTACTGTAAGAAGACACTCTATACTAGGGGTTAATTAGTGAATGCAATTAACATAATCTCCACCTGAAACCTTCAAGGGAAGGATAAGAGCATAAGTAGAATTTGTTTACCTTAGTATAGATTAAGTGGTGAGTTTAATCACCCTAGTGTCACAAAATCATCGGTTCCAACACTTTATGTTTATCATTACCTTAGTTTAGAGTCACACGATCCGCCATTCCAACCTAGTCGTTTCGACAACAAACCATTACTCTGTCACTCTCTTGAAATCGCCTTAAGTAAAGCCTTGAGATCAACTCACATACACACCACTTCTCTGTGGGATCGACTTTGTGCTTGCCCTTGCCTCCAATAGGCCTGTGCACTTTCATAGACATAGTCGTAGGCATCTTTGTAAGCCTACCAAGTTTTTGCGCCGCTATTTGAGGATTTGGTAGTGCACGTGTAGTTCCATAGTCTTTTCTTTACCGATTTTTCATTCTAAGTTACGTATATATTTGTTAAAAGTCTTTTGTCCGTAATTTTCTTGCTAGTATAACTCGGTTTAATTCTTGTAAACTGCATCTGTAACTTAAGTATTGTTAGTATAATTATTGTTAACTCTGTATCCTTCAACCACATCTTGTAAGCTTTCAATTTCCACAACCCTGCAGCTTACTTTGCTGTTTTGTAGCACCACTGAACATTGTATCAGCTAATATCATTATGTGGCTCAATTACTGCCTTAGGTGTAGTGCCTCTTGCTTGAAAGTGTGAAGTATTGAGAACTGAAACTCTCTCTTGAGTAACAGGTGCTTGTTGTGCGGCTGTGCAACCAAGGAAGAGGAGAAGACAAGGCAGCTGAACTTGTGGAGTGCCTAAACCCAGTTTAATACTGGTGGTATTGCTTTCTAACTCTACTCTGTGTGATGTATGTGTGATACACCCTGAATGCATGATAAATTAGAAACTTGAAAACCCTGAGCCTCTGCAATTGTTAGTATTCCATGATCTTTTGAATTACTCACATGCTATCTGAGAAGCCATAACAAGCATATTGTATTTCCCTGTCACTTGTGATTTTTGAAGTTAGCCTGTGAATAAGCTGTGATTGAACCTTGATATCTGCTAAACCTTGTATTGCCTGAGCATAACCTGTGAAAAATTGAAACCTGTGTTCAGCTCCGGCCCCTGAAGCTGTGAGACTGAGCTGCAACTTGGTTAACCAAGTTTGCTGCATTCCCCAGTGGAAGTCAACTGAGTGAGTTGATACTACAAACCCTGTGAGCCTCTGCAACCCCCACTTGAAGTCAACAGAGATAGTTGACATCAACTTTACC
Organism: Papaver armeniacum; assembly: GCA_023531295.1. Classification (NCBI taxonomy): domain Eukaryota; kingdom Viridiplantae; phylum Streptophyta; class Magnoliopsida; order Ranunculales; family Papaveraceae; genus Papaver; species Papaver armeniacum. Next base: position 8,851 of record JAJJWW010013785.1, on the reverse strand, counting down.
TGTTGACACCCTGTGCATTTGCTAATCTGTGCATCTGTGTAACAATTTCAATATAGTCATTTGCTGAGCATGCTGTTAACCTCATTTGTGCAAACCTGTAAGCCTTGAAAACATGCTCATCCCCCTGTGATCTGTCATTTGTCGTAACCTTCACTAGTTGAATGCTAGGCCAACTGTGATCTGTCACTTGCTGAACAATTAAACCATCTGACATCAACTGAGTGAGTTGGCTTCATCTGTCCTGCACCCTGAGCATGTTGTAAAAGGCTAACCTTATTCATGTACTGTCATCCTGCTGATCTGAAACTTGTTGACACTCTGTGGTATATGTAATGCAAGCATTGTGTATTTGCTGCTGCTGCTGTTACATCTTGCAATTATCTTGGCATCTCGTGTACCAATTTTACTCGTATGTAGCCCCGTGGTGTTTGAATGAGTGTTGAATAGCTGAGACCAACAATGTTTGGCCGTGACAAAATACATCACCCAAACAAGAGATGACGCACTGCTTGGATGCCAAAATTAGGTTTCAAGTCATCACGCGCGTCCATCTTCTCCTAGCATCGAATGGAGGGTCACAGATTAGATTAAACAAGGGCCTGGCCATACCAAAGTATGACTCACCGTGGCCCATCTACCTCCTCATGTAACTCGGCCAAGGCATATCATGCCCTGGTCAATCCAAAACGTGCGTCCAAACTAGCATGGCCAGCGCCTCCTAAACCACGTAACCGATCTCGACCGCTCAACTCCACCTGGGATGATTCTGAGTGGGCTTAGATCACGTTTTCATGGGATAGTCAGTATAGTGAACACCACCCTACCACCTACACGCCGGTATGATCGACCAAGACCGACCAAGATGTGTCGTCTTGAAACGCGTGCCCGAACTAGGGATGTCACGCGCTGCTTCCAACCCTTTGCGCATCAATTTCCTCGCCGCAAACCGATCTCAACCACTCAACTTACCTGCTAAATCCGAGCGGCCTAGGATCGCGCCTCTCATGGGACGAAGCGAGGTATGGCGAGCACACCTAAGCATGCCGCTTACACACATGCCCTGGCTCGGCTCTCTCCAAATCTCCTTTCCATGCTTGGCTTCGACTAAGCTAAAGAGTGATGCTTGCGCACCTCTTCTAAAAAACCCTAATATCCATTAATCTGGCTGCATGAACGAGTGTCTCAAAGATCATCTCATCCGTTCAACTTCACCACACTTGGCTATACAACCCCGGTCAGAGTTATTTGGCTAAGTGAGGCGCCATTATCCATCACTTTACTCACACTATGATGCAAGACGGTATAAAATATACACGATACTTCACAGATCGACTTCCTGAATAACATGCTTATTCAATTCAAGATCACATGCTATCTTTCGTGGATCCACGATCCACACATTCTTACATCAATCATGTCACAAACTAGGGGATACATACTGGGTATTGGTCCTGGCGGCTATGTACAAGCAGGCAACGCGCCATCACAAGAACGTGTCAGAAGTCATGGACGGTTAGAGATGAACAGGAGAAGTGGCAAGACCGGCGTGTAGGCACCGACGCACAACTCCACTCACTCCATCACCCACCTCCTCCACTTCCCACGAGAGACGTGAATGAGGCTCAATGACTGTATAAATAGGTTCTCCGCCCTATTTCAAAAAACAACAACACAAGTTCGTACGAGACAGAAACCAAGTGTTAATACAAAAACGTATTCAAACACCCATGCAGCTTGCTTGCATCAATCACAAGCCTCAAGCCACCTTCTCGTTACAAGTCATAAGCAAGCCAACACCTTCACAATCTCAACACCTTCTTCGCTTTCCTCCCTAAGATCAACCCCATCTCCTTCACTTTGTGACCGAAACAAGTCCTGGAACGGCCATTTCTCGGTTTAGACCTGACTCGCAATGTATTGATCTCTCGAACCTACAAGCACTCACCGCGCAAAGGCATTTGTTTAAGGTTTAAATTCATTCCTCATCCACACCCCAAATTACCAAATTCTCGCAGGAGTAGTTTTCACCCATAAACAATTGGCGACCACAAGTGGGAGATTAATCTCTACTGTAAAATCAATTTCTTCCAATCCGATTCAATTTTTATCAATTTCATAAAGGGTAGATCTTAGAATCAATTCAATCAATAATTTTCAAGATGGTGGAATTAAGGTCTCGGATCAGCAATCAATTCTCGATGGGGCTAGTGTGGATAACAATCCCGGTGTCGAAATACCGCCGTTGGAGCTACCGTAGCCAACACATCTCGAGGAGCCGTTACCTCCTATCACCAACACTAACGGAGCAGAGACATCCCCGTAGGTGTAACGCCTCCCATCACTGCAGCCAGAGCAGCCGCAGAATCCCGGCATCTCCTCAAGTGTAACACCTCCAAGTGGTCACCGTGAGAAGCAACAACTTTCACTCCTCCATCGTGTACGAGGAGCCTGAGGCACAAGAGAGGAGGACCACCGTCCATCACACGAAGGCAGTACTTGACGGAGAAACAGGAAGTTCTTGCTAAGACTCAAACACGTAGTATGGTCAGCAACTCCGTAAGGAGGTACTCGCTTTCCTCAAGACCTGACCGAACGAGTTGTCGCAGATTCACGCCAATCTTTGGAGCCAATAAGAGATGCTTCAATTCACCCGGAGCAGCGTTTCACACCTGATGTAAGCTCGTGGTCGCTCCCGAATGTTCAAGAGAAAGTGGACCAGCCCACCCAACTTCATCACACGTGAGGATCTAGAATCGACTCCTTCAAAGCCGAGGCAAAGGAAATCTGACGTGATGCAACACCAACACCAACCTCCATACCCTCAAGATATGCAACGAATACCTCTTCCAAGAGGTTACACCTCTCCCCGCCTTCCTCTACGATCGGCACCGGTAATGCTCGTGAACATGTCTCTGCTTTGGAACTTTGGGGAACATGAATACAATCATGTTCTGCGCCCGAAAGAATTCTCGAAATCACTTACTGGGAGGGCGTACACTGGTACAACAACATCGCGCTCTAACAAAGATATCCAATCTGGAGCGTAGATGGCCGTGCTTTCTGCTAAAGTATTTCTTCGTGTCCAACAAATCACCTTTTCGTATCTAGAAGTAATTCTTCGTGAACAACGAGCATCCTAACGACTTCGTCAAAAGATTCTGTAACCCAAGCGCCGGATTGTCACGACCCGAACGTCACCGAACCGACAATTGGTGGAGTTGTGCATCAACGGATGATACCCATATACCGCGCCTCGTTAGAGAATCTGGCTTTCAAACGTTCTCTCAACTCCACGAAGTCGCTAAAGCTGCTCAAAGAACAACCGCACCACAGACTGCTGAAAAGAACCGCTAGATCTGTCCGAGGTCAAGATTCACGGAAAGTCGTAGGAGCAGTATGCTCTACTGAACAAGCAATACAACACCTGGGTCCTTCCGTGAGTATAAAGTGGGCTGCAGGAGAAAAAGGAAAAGCCCAAATGACAGAACAACAAACCAAGGACATCCCCAGACACAACACTGCTCTAAAAGGAGGCATAAAACTCCCCAGACAAAACACTAAAGACATCGGGTTTTCCTTTTCCTAAGAGACTAAGTGATAGGGAGCTCTTGGAAGCTGGAATTCAAGATGCATTTCAGAAAGCCTGCCCACGCCCTCCAACCGAGGAAGAAATGGCAGAGTCCCAGACACCGTTGCTACCAAGGTGTCCGTCCATCATCCAACCAAAGATTACAACAAAGTCGAAACAAATATCTGTGGAAAAGGTAGAGACAGTGGGAACTCCCAGCCTTGGAAACGAGGGTGTTCAGAGACCCTCTACCTAATGAGCCGCATGATTGGGACTGTCACAAGACCGTACAATTCCAGTGATAGAGCATATGTGAAATCTTGTACTTCCCAAAGGACAAAGGCAAGACATATTTGCGGCCCTCAACTACCAAAGCAGTCGTGAAGGCGTTGCATCCAAAAGGTCCAGAACCCCGCTTTTTCCCGAAAGACATGAGCAATGGAAACCGGGGGACTCCTAACCGTCACTGCTTGAGAAATATCAATTCGGGAGCAATGTCGATTGATACGGGCTCCGAATTTAACATCACATCAGACCCTCGAGCGGCAAAGATTTCAAGGTGAAGCTACCGGCCACCCTACCGTGGTTAAAGATTCAGGAGAGCCCAGAGATGCATTGATATATTGATCTGGAAGTCAAATCGTGGTGATGCCTCGACACAAGCAAAGTTCTACATAGTCAAAGATCATCCCATTACAACATGATCCCGGGACGCCTTGATGCACGAAACAAAGCAACAAGCCAGAGTCTGTTCTCTCTACGTGCTTTTGATACTCAAAGAATCTCCAACATGCTTCGACCTCCGATTTATTCATCACGCAAGGCCAAGAACTCTGCCAATGTGACACAACTTCCTGAGAAAGCCCACAAGATACGTTGAAAGTTCCCGTCTCTGCAAGTCTCGCCACGCAACCTCTCCTTACAACTTCACCGCCTCGTCCCGACAAGTCCCTGGGGACTCGACTCCAACCAACGAACCAACCCTGGGCCAGAGATGAATGGGAAGCCGGTCCTTTCAAACGTTTTATCAAGAGCGAGGCCGCTTGTAAAGACGATAAGGCCAAGGTCCAAGTGTCCGCATGCCCAAACCCATTTGGAATGGAGATCCGGTTACAAAGACGACCACATTCAAGGTTGGGAGCATGATTTAAAATGATTCATCCAAATTCGATCTACCACCGGAAGAGAAGATGAACCATACCCGGTAGCGTATGTTATCCTAGCAGCGGCTACCGCAAACTCATAAACGCGATAAACTAGGGAGGGCATAACGGTTCACTCACGATGGCTCAAACCTTACCGAACTTAAGATACACTTGCTATCACTTTCCAAAGATCCTCCACCTTTAAACGCTGCGCTATTTTTCCAAACAGATTTCTTATAGTTTCATGTCATATTTGTAATTCCTCCAGAAAATGATTGCAATACTTGCATTCATAGTTAGGGTTTCAATTTTCAATTTTCAATCGAAGCATTATTTTCATCCTAGAACCCTTTACCTTAAAACACAAAGCTCCCGAGTCGTCTAAATCAACACACTAAGCAAGTGGGAAACCCTAAGCAAGTATCTCATGGGAAGAAGGAATAACGTGTGCACAAAAAGGAAAATGATTTGAGTTATCTTTCCTAAAGCAAAGCAAGAAGATCTTGCATCAGGAGCACAAATCCGTAAATATTCTATCATATAATTACTTTTTTATCACTAAGGATTGATGGTGAAGGCACACCTTGCGCTGAGAAGGTTTGGTGGTAAATGACAAAGGATTATAAAAGAAAACTTTATTCAAACAATCAAATGGAGGAAAACCTTGAACCCGCCGGCCACCGAGTACAAGGCAGATGCTCAAGCGCATAAAATAAGAAGAAAGAATAAAATAAAAGAGGTTTGGGCTAAGAGAGATCGACATCGCTCGCACTACCTGTTGGGTTCTTCTCCTCCACCGTTGATGCCCTCCCTTCGACCTACCTCGCAACTTCTACATCGTATATCTCCGCAAAGAAATAGTAGATTCCTAATCCAACATCACCAGCTGGAGCATCAAAGGGCATAGAAACATTGGGAGTCGTAATTTGACTGCTTTCACATGTTCAAAGTTCGTCCTCGTACTGGGAATCAAGAATTATCACGCCGCTTCTCCTCGGATCGGGGTAATCACACTTTCCTTCATTCGGAGGTCGCTTTTATGCTCAACTCTCGCTCTTCAACCGCTACCGCAAATCTCTCTCGCCTTGCTATACTAGTGTCCGCAGCTGCGTCTCGCGCTCCACCGCTCCTCCATGTCAATCACAAACAAAGTGCATAGATACGCCTTCTTGGCAATACGAAGGTGGAGATAGACATCCCCGTATAGACGGCCGCCGCTAAGCGGAAGATCGATCTTAGCCATTACATCTTCAGGTGTACGGTTTTTGGCTTGTCAACTTCGAAACTTCTTTCCGGGGAAGCAACTTAACGATCACAAATGCTTCCATGATAACCTGAAAAGAGAGGGAGTTATGAGCACACAAAAAAATCAAAACCAAATCAATCGATCACTAATCAGATCGAGCAACACCGAGATATAGAATAAACTACTTCACGTGAGACGATTCTTTATAATTCACAAGCTCTCATTAAATCCGAAAAAAAAGTCTTTACTTGCCACCTATGAGGGCCGCTAATTCGGATAATAATCGACGAGGGCTTATGGGATATACCCGAGGTGCCGTATGATGAAGGAAGTACACCAAGAAGCTGTCAAGCTCAAATATGTACAAGAGGAACCAAAGCGACTCTCACCGATCAAGTCCTGTCTCCTTCGCATCCTTAATCGAGCCAACCAGTTCCGGTGGCAACGCCCGACTATCCGGTAAATATGTATCTACTTTAGCCCGGTCATTTCGTGATATATGTATGTCACCATCTCATGCCTACCACACAGCCACAGTAACCTGGTTTATGTGAGGTGGGGACTTAATGTTGATGGTGGATTTTCGCTTAAGGTTAAATTTGTAAAAACCGTAAAAATCATGCGCGACATCTTGTCAGAAAGATAAAGCCATTTATAAGTGTTGGATACTCCTCACTTAATTCACCAAGAATGGAGCATGTAGCAACAATCCCATTCGTGGAATACATGAAATTCCCTCCCGTGCCAAGAGTACGTGGCAACAATCCCTTCCCCGTGAATTTCATATCACCAGATTTCCGCACTATTATCGCAAGGGCATGATGATCGAGTGTTACCTTACGAGCAACACGAACTTCCAAGCACTATAATGAAACCATGTACGAAATACCCGTACAGTCACCTTCACAGCCGACTCCTCTCAAGTTATACTAGCCCGATCAGCCCTCTCCTATGGTTACAGCCAGCCTGATCAGCATCCGGGCTGACCGTATCAAATCGATATGATCCGATTGCACTATCCAACTCCATACATGATCACAAAGACCCGCATCAATTCCATCACCCCAAGGTGTATGGAATACCCACTGCCGACCCCCGCATGGCCTGGCCATTGGCCTATCCCCGCCAAGAAACCGTTCATACTAAGCATATTATGGACCTTGAAAAACCTAAATTAGGGCTTGCGGCATATTACATGTGTCGCAAAAAATAGTCTCAACCATCCATCTTCGCAGAATGGGATTTGATCAAGTGTGTACGAGACTCAAAGGGCCCGCAGCATGTCGACACGATCACCGTGGGCCCGCCACACATTCTTCTGACCAATCTGGTCAAGACCAACAATGTTTGGCCGTGACAAAATCATCACCCAAACAGATGACGGACAAAGCGCTTGAAAGCCAAAATTAGGGTTTCAAGTCATCACGCGCGTCCATCTTCTCCTAGCACGAATGGAGGGTCACAGATTAGGATTAACAAGGGCCTGGCCATACCAAAGATGACCACCGTGGGCCCATCTACCTCCTCATGTGTTCTGGCCAAGGCATATCATGCCTCGGTCAATCCAAAACGCGCGTCCAAACCTAGCATGGCCGCAGCTTCCCAAACCACTAACCGATCTCGACCGCTCAACTTCACCTGATGATTTGAGCGGCTTAGATCACGTTTTCATGGGATAGTCGTCATAGGTGTGAACACCACCTACCACCTACACGCCGGTATGATCGACCAAGACCGACTCAAGATGTGTCGCCTTGAAACGCGTGCCCGAACTAGGGATGTCACGGGTTTCAACCCTTTTGCGGCATCAATTCTCTCGTCGCAAACCGATCTCAACCACTCAACTTGACCTAAGCAAATTGAGTGGCCTAGATCGCGCCTTCATGGGACTGGTGAGGTGTGAGGCGCAGGCACACCGCATGCCGCTTCTACACACATGCCCTAGCCGGCCCTCTCCAACTCCTTTCCATGCTTGGTTTCGACTAAGCTCAAGAGTGATGCTTGCGCACCTCTTCAAAAACCCTAATATCCATTAACTGCCGCAGCATGAGTGTCTCAAAGATCATCTCATCCGTTCAACTTCACCAACTTGGCTATACAACCCCGTGTCAGAGTTATTTGCTGCAGAGGCGTCATTACCCATCACTTTACCACATTCATAATGCGAAGACTCCGCATAAAATACACACGATACTTCACAAGTATCGACTTCCCGAATAACGTACGCTTATTCAATTCAAGATCACATGCTATCTTTCGTGGATCCACGATCCACACATTCCGTACATCAATCATGTCACAAACCGGGGATACATACCGGGGTATTGGTCTCGGCGGTTTACAACAGGAGCAACGCGCCATCACAAGAACGCTGTCGAAGTCGTGGACTGCTAGAGATGAACAGGAGAAGTGGGCAAGACTGGTCGTGGGCACCGACGCACAACTCCACTACTCCATCACTCCACTTCCTCCACTTCCTCCACGTCCACGAGACGTGAATGAGGCTCAATGACTTGTATAAATAGGTTCTCCGCCTCTATTTCAAAACAACAACAACACAAGTTCGTACGAGACAAAACCAAGTGTTAATACAAAACGTATTCAAACACCCGGAGCTCTGCTTGCATCAACCACAAGCCCGCTCACCTTCTGTTACAAGTCATAAGCAAGCCAACACCTTCACAATCTCAACACCTTCTTCTGCTTCTCTCCCTAAGATCAACCCCATCTCCTTCACTTTGTGACTCGAAACAAGTCTCGAACTGCCATTTCTTGGTTTAGGCCTGACTCTGCACGTATTGATCTCTCGAATCTACAAGCACTCACCGCGCAAAGGCATTTGTTTAAAGGTTTAAATTCATTCTCATCCACACCCCAAATTACCAAATTCCA